>JACEFZ010015868.1:0-27500 GCA_014155875.1 Cepaea nemoralis
TCTGTGTATTCTTCCTGCTGTTTGTTGTTGGTGCATATACTTGTGTAATATTCATGTCTACTGGTTTACTTTTGAACTTAATCATTATGATCCTACCTGGTGAACTCCAATAATCATCACTCAGTTTTGCTGTTATTTCATCAAACAGTAAGTAATGCTATTCCTGTTTTTGTGCTTACCATCATCATCATGTGCCATGCCTATAAATATGGGTGGCCATGTTTTGCCATTTCACACCATCACGAGAGATGTGGAACAGCTCTGTGTTTTTGTCTGTCATGTTGTGTGGCCAAGCCATCCACATTTTACCTCTTGCCTTCCCCTTGGTCTTTTCCCCTCAGTCTTGGCAGTCGTCACCAAGTTCTCCGGTTTATTTCTTCTCATAACGTTCCCACAAATATCTTGACTGTGTCTAATTTCTCTAATCAGTTTACGGTTTTCATTTGTTTCTTGTTGGACTTGCTCATTGGTTTTTCTGTCTGTTTTGCGCTTATATATGTTATATATATGTTATATGTCAGTTCCCTCCAATCTCATTTCACCCATTTCTTGTATATTAAGCTTGGATCCTTCTCCACTAGCACAGGAACACAGGGACAGTATGCCTTCCTTATCTTATTTTGTAAAAACCCACTTTCCCAAATTGTGAATCCTACCAGAATGGCTAAAGTTAGAGGTGGGTGCTGTCTCTATAAGCCACCCCGCCCACTCTGGTGTTGTTTGATATACATTCGTTGTCTGAAACGATGTTTGGCACATGTTCAGTGACTCTCATAGTATGACATTCAATGGCTATGATGATTTGTAACATGATTTATCGTCTGTGGTGATGTCACACACACTTAGCACCTGGTGATGTGTGACATGCATTGAACATCCGTGGTAATGTGTAACATACAGTCAGTGTCTGTGATAATGTGTGACATTATCAGTGTCTGTGGTGATGTGTGACATACAGTCAGTGTCTGTGATAATGTGTGACATTATCAGTGTGGTGATGTGTGACATACAGTCAGTGTCTGTGGTGATGTGTGGCATACAGTCAGTGTCTGTGGTGATGTGTGACATACAGTCAGTGTCTGTGGTGATGTGTGACATACAGTCAGTGTCTGTGGTGATGTGTGACATACAGTCAGTGTCTGTGGTGATGTGTGGCATACAGTCAGTGTCTGTGGTGATGTGTGGCATACAGTCAGTGTCTGTGGTGATGTGTGATATACAGTCAGTGTCTGTGGTGATGTGTGATATACAGTCAGTGTCTGTGGTGATGTGTGATATACAGTCAGTGTCTGTGGTGATGTGTGGCATACAGTCAGTGTCTGTGGTGATGTGTGATATACAGTCAGTGTCTGTGGTGATGTGTGATATACAGTCAGTGTCTGTGGTGATGTGTGATATACAGTCAGTGTCTGTGGTGATGTGTGATATACAGTCAGTGTCTGTGGTGATGTGTGATTTACAGTCTGTGGTGATGTGTGATATACAGTCAGTGTCTGTGGTGATGTGTGATATACATTCAGTGTCTGTGGTGATGTGTGATATACATTCAGTGTCTGTGGTGATGTGTGATATACAGTCAGTGTCTGTGGTGATGTGTGGCATACAGTCAGTGCCTGTGGTGATGTGTGGCATACAGTCAGTGTCTGTGGTGATGTGTGATATACAGTCAGTGCCTGTGGTGATGTGTGATATACAGTCAGTGTCTGTGGTGATGTGTGGCATACAGTCAGAGTCTGTGGTGATGTGTGACATACAGTCAGTGTCTGTGGTGATGTGTGGCATACAGTCAGTGTCTGTGGTGATGTGTGATATACAGTCAGTGTCTGTGGTGATGTGTGATATACAGTCAGTGTCTGTGGTGATGTGTGATATACAGTCAGTGTCTGTGGTGATGTGTGATATACAGTCAGTGTCTGTGGTGATGTGTGATATACAGTCAGTGTCCGTGGTGATGTGTGTGATATACAGTCAGTGTCTGTGGTGAGTGTGATATACAGTCAGTGTCTGTGGTGATGTGTGGCATACAGTCAGTGTCTGTGGTGATGTGTGATATACAGTCAGTGTCTGTGGTGATGTGTGATATACAGTCAGTGTCTGTGGTGATGTGTGATATACAGTCAGTGTCTGTGATGATGTGTGATATACAGTCAGTGTCTGTGGTGATGTGTGATATACAGTCAGTCTGTGGTGATGTGTGATATACAGTCAGTCTGTGGTGATGTGTGATATACAGTCAGTGTCTGTGGTGATGTGTGATATACAGTCAGTCTGTGGTGATGTGTGATATACAGTCAGTGTCTGTGGTGATGTGTGATATACAGTCAGTGTCTGTGGTGATGTGTGATATACAGTCAGTGTCTGTGATGATGTGTGATATACAGTCAGTGTCTGTGGTGATGTGTGGCATACAGTCAGTGTCTGTGGTGATGTGTGATATACAGTCAGTGTCTGTGGTGATGTGTGATATACAGTCAGTGTCTGTGGTGATATGTGATATACAGTCAGTGTCTGTGGTGATGTGTGATATACAGTCAGTGTCTGTGGTGATGTGTGATATACAGTCAGTGTCTGTGGTGATGTGTGATATACAGTCAGTGTCTGTGGTGATGTGTGATATACAGTCAGTGTCTGTGGTGATGTGTGATATACAGTCAGAGTCTGTGGTGATGTGTGATATACAGTCAGTGTCTGTGGTGATGTGTGATATACAGTCAGTGTCTGTGGTGATGTGTGATATACAGTCAGTGTCTGTGGTGATGTGTGATATACAGTCAGTGTCTGTGGTGATGTGTGATATACAGTCAGTGTCTGTGGTGATGTGTGACAATATCAGTGTGTGTGGTGATGTGTGGCATACAGTCAGTGTCTGTGGTGATGTGTGATATACAGTCAGTGTCTGTGGTGATGTGTGACATACAGTCAGTGTCTGTGGTGATGTGTGATATACAGTCAGTGTCTGTGGTGATGTGTGATATACAGTCAGTGTCTGTGGTTATGTGTGACATACAGTCAGTGTCTGTGGTGATGTGTGGCATACAGTCAGTGTCTGTGGTGATGTGTGGCATACAGTCAATGTCTGTGGTGATGTGTGGCATACAGTCAATGTCTGTGGTGATGTGTGATATACAGTCAGTGTCTGTGGTGATGTGTGATATACAGTCAGTGTCTGTGGTGATGTGTGGCATACAGTCAGTGTCTGTGGTGATGTGTGATATACAGTCAGTGTCTGTGGTGATGTGTGGCATACAGTCAGTGTCTGTGGTGATGTGTGGCATTATCAGTGTCTGTGGTGATGTGTGACATTATCAGTGTCTGTGGTGATGTGTGACATAGTCAGTGTCTGTGGTGATGTGTGGCATTATCAGTGTCTGTGGTGATGTGTGAAATACAGTCAGTGTCTGTGGTGATGTGTGACATACAGTCAGTGTCTGTGGTGATGTGTGATATACAGTCATTGTCTGTGGTGATGTGTGACATACAGTCAGTGTCTGTGGTGATGTGTGATATACAGTCAGTGTCTGTGGTGATGTGTGACATACAGTCAGTGTCTGTGGTGATGTGTGAAATACAGTCAGTGTCTATGGTGATGTGTGATATACAGTCAGTGTCTGTGGTGATGTGTGACAAAAATTAATCAGTGTCTGTGGTGATGTGTGAAATAAATCAGTGTCTATGGTGATGTGTGATATCATCAGTGTCTGTGGATGTGTGACATACAGTCAGTGTCTGTGGTGATGTGTGAAATACAGTCAGTGTCTGTGGTGATGTGTGATATACAGTCAGTGTCTATGGTGATGTGTGACATACAGTCAGTGTCTGTGGTGATGTGTGACATACAGTCAGTGTCTGTGGTGATGTGTGACATACAGTCAGTGTCTGTGGTGATGTGTGACAATATCAGTGTGTGTGGTGATGTGTGACATACAGTCAGTGTCTGTGGTGATGTGTGATATACAGTCAGTGTCTGTGGTGATGTGTGACATACAGTCAGTGTCTGTGGTGATGTGTGATATACAGTCAGTGTCTGTGGTGATGTGTGATATACAGTCAGTGTCTGTGGTGATGTGTGACATACAGTCAGTGTCTGTGGTGATGTGTGGCATACAGTCAGTGTCTGTGGTGATGTGTGGCATACAGTCAATGTCTGTGGTGATGTGTGGCATACAGTCAATGTCTGTGGTGATGTGTGATATACAGTCAGTGTCTGTGGTGATGTGTGATATACAGTCAGTGTCTGTGGTGATGTGTGCATACAGTCAGTGTCTGTGGTGATGTGTGATATACAGTCAGTGTCTGTGGTGATGTGTGCATACAGTCAGTGTCTGTGGTGATGTGTGGCATTATCAGTGTCTGTGGTGATGTGTGACATTATCAGTGTCTGTGGTGATGTGTGACATAGTCAGTGTCTGTGGTGATGTGTGGCATTATCAGTGTCTGTGGTGATGTGTGAAATACAGTCAGTGTCTGTGGTGATGTGTGACATACAGTCAGTGTCTGTGGTGATGTGTGATATACAGTCATTGTCTGTGGTGATGTGTGACATACAGTCAGTGTCTGTGGTGATGTGTGATATACAGTCAGTGTCCTGTGGTGATGTGTGACATACAGTCAGTGTCTGTGGTGGATGTGTGAAATACAGTCAGTGTCTATGGTGATTGTGTGATATACAGTCAGGTCTGTGGTGATGTGTGACATTATCAGTGTGGTGATGTGTGATATACAGTCAGTGTCTGTGGTGATGTGTGAAATACAGTCAGTGTCTATGGTGATGTGTGATATACAGTCAGTGTCTGTGGTGATGTGTGACATACAGTCAGTGTCTGTGGGTGATGTGTGAAATTACAGTCAGTGTCTGTGGTGATGTGTGATATACAGTCAGTGTCTTATGGTGATGTGTGGCATACAGTCAGTGTCTGTGGTGATGTGTGGCATACAGTCAGTGTCTGTGGTGATGTGTGCATATCAGTCAGTGTCTGTGGTGATGTGTGATATACAGTCAGTGTCTGTGGTGATGTTGATTATACAGTAAGTGTCTGTGGTGATGTGTGATATACAGTCAGTGTCCTGTGGTGATGTGTGATATACAGTCAGTGTCTGTGGTGATGTGTGAAATACAGTCAGTGTCTGTGGTGATGTGTGATATACAGTCCAGTGTCTGTGGTGATGTGTGGCATACAGTCAGTGTCTGTGGTGATGTGTGATATACAGTCAGTGTCTGTGGTGATGTGTGGCATACAGTCAGTGTCTGTGGTGATGTGTGAAATACAGTCAGTGTCTGTGGTGATGTGTGATATACAGTCAGTGTCTGTGGTGATGTGTGATATACAGTCAGTGTCTGTGGTGATGTGTGACATACAGTCAGTGTCTGTGGTGATGTGTGGCATACAGTCAGTGTCTGTGGTGATGTGTGGCATACAGTCAGTGTCTGTGGTGATGTGTGACATACAGTCAGTGTCTGTGGTGATGTGTGATATACAGTCAGTGTCTGTGGTGATGTGTGATATACAGTAAGTGTCTGTGGTGATGTGTGATATACAGTCAGTGTCTGTGGTGATGTGTGATATACAGTCAGTGTCTGTGGTGATGTGTGATATACAGTCAGTGGTCTGTGGTGATGTGTGATTATACAGTCAGTGTCTGTGGTGATGTGTGATATACAGTCAGTGTCTGTGGTGATGTGTGATATACAGGTCAGTGTCTGTGGTGATGTGTGATATACAGTCAGTGTCTGTGGTGATGTGTGAAATACAGTCAGTGTCTGTGGTGATGTGTGATATACAGTCAGTGTCTGTGGTGATGTGTGATATACAGTCAGTGTCTGTGGTGATGTGTGATATACAGTCAGTGTCTGTGGTGATGTGTGATATACAGTCAGTGTCTGTGGTGATGTGTGATATACAGTCAGTGTCTGTGGTGATATGTGACATACATTCAGAGTCTGTGGTGATGTCTTGTATACATTGAACATCTGTGGTGGTGTGTAGCAGACATTCAACAATTATGAGGATGTGTGATGCATGTTCATCATTTGTGATGGTATGTGACATGCATTCAGTGGCAGTGATGTTCTGTGACATGTGTACAGTGTGTGTGTGTAATTGTGTGTGAAGTACATTCACTGTTTTTAATGATGTATGACACACAATGTTTGTAATGGTGTGTGACATACACTCAATGGCTGTGATAATATGACATGCATTCAGTGGCTGTAAGGATGTGTGATATACATTCATATTTTCAGATTGCTTCTATTTACACCCACTAGCATATTTTATTATTCCATAAAGTTTTGTTTCAACAGAAATCATTTTGTGATCAATATGATAATATATACACATCTGAGTCTTGGTTTGATATGTTTCTCTGTCTGTGATTTAATGTTGGTTTGCTCGCAGTGGCAAACTACTCAATGTAAACTTGACTGGTAAATCACAAACAATCAAAAAATGGTGGGGTTGATTGTGACGTCCTGTAAAGGATATGCAACTAACATTTTATGTGTACATGTACATATCGTAAACTAGTATGTCAGAATAGGCTGCCCTTCTTCAAGTGAAGTTCCAAGAGGAAAGAAGGAAGAAGAAAATGAAGAATCTAATTCAAAGTGGAGATAAGGTAACAGTAGAAAATTTTGTGACAACTGCAAAGATTATTGGGGAAAGAGAGATAGAGGATGACAGTGAGAGAAGATTCTTGGCTACCTTGTGTCAGGCCAACAAAGGGTGTCAGTGCCAACCCACAAAATTAGCAGCATGAACCCCATAGCAGAACAAGCATGACAGGAGGTGACCGATCCTCAGAAGTGGACACCCCCCCCCCCCCCCCCCCCCCCCCCCCCCCCCCCACCCCCCCCCCCCCCCCCCCCCCCCCCCCCCCCTTAGCGAATGTTTCAGCTACTTTAAGTCCTTGGTACTTTCAGGGAGCGGGGTCATGACTCCCAGGTATCTCTCTCATGCTGTGCGTATATACATGATGTTGGAGATAAGCTTTTTGCGCTCACCTGTCAAGGCACTTGATGGTGATGATGATTTATGATAAGCACAAACAGGGGAAGAAGAAGAATGAGGAGGAGGAGCAGAAAGAAGAAGTAGATTTGACATCGGAAAAGGAATAAGGTAAATTAGTCAAAGGGGGGCTATAATGATGATGAAGCACAAGTGCTGGAAGACTTGCATTCAACGCAGTGGTGACTGCATCGAAAAATAACATTTGTTCTTTACTATTTCAGAATATGAGGGTAGGTCGGAACGTTCTGCACCACGATTATCAGCTAATAATAAAGATAGAAGCATTAAATTTGCACCAATTTAAGTTTATAATCTCTTGAAGGGTTATTCCAAATTGCGACACAAAACTGTTGAAATGACTGATATTAATGACGTGTGTTACAAGCAGAGGATTGTTATAGAATTTTTGATTGCAGAGAAAGAAACTTGTTAACATTCACACACATTTGTGTGCTGTTCATGGCACTTTTGCAGTGGATAGAAGCAGTTAGTCGCTGGGCGCAGAGAGTTTTGGTTTCTGCAAGTGGAGATGTAGAGCTGGCTGATAAGCCACCCGCTGGATCATATTGGAACGTACTGCCCCATCCACCTTACAGTCCAGACCTGGCACCGTCATATTGCCACCTTTTTGGTCCCCTTAAGGATGCTATCCATGGGCAAAGTTTGAAAACAACGAGGGAGTGATTAATGCAGTGAAGAAATGGCTACAAGAACAGGACTGAGAAGTAGAAATGTTTGCTACACATGGCATGAACATTGTGATTAAATTTCATTTGTATGTTATTAACTGTTAAAGAGATAGTAATTGTCGTGCATAACTTTCCGACCTACCCCCGGATATTCACCCCCCCCCCCCCAAATTAAGGTTTTCATTTGAAGCTCTTTCATATGTACACACACTTCGTTTAGGGAGTCTTTCTCACGTAGTATGTATTTTACATGCAGTTGCTGTCATCAGTACCGAAAAGTGTTTCTTGCCATTTCTCCCGCCTTATACACCCCTCTTGTCAAGATGCTGGGGAGGAGAAAGGGGGAGAGGGGGGGGGGGGGGGGTTGATGATAATCTTGTACACATTGGACGAGAACTCTTTCTTACTGCTGCTTCCACTCGACAATGAACACTGCCGTCAACTACTGGAACTTTCCATCGCTCATTCTAGATTAAACTGCACATTCGCACCCTCCAAATATTAACAGTGCTATTTGCGAATCATCTTATAATGTAAATATATAAAATAACAAAGTAATGCAGCTTTACAGAACAAAATTATGGAGGCCAGTCGCTGCGACGTCCTTGTATTGTTTCGTAATTCTGTTATGTAAAGCTGCATTACTGTGTGTTGTTGTTTTATATTGTTTACATTTCCACAGCTTTACCGCAGTTCCTCTAATTACATTCATATCTGATAATGTAGGACGTTCGTTGACAGCGTGCCTGAATGAGGGACTCGTTTTTATTTTTTTTATTTCGGATTCGGAACGAGAACTCTGGTCATGAGCTTTCCTCGTGGCTCGTGCTAACCAGTTTTTGTCACTAGAGCTCACTGGCTAGCCACCTGACTGGCTTTCTGGGCAAGTCCCATATCTCTGTCTCGCAATAGTCTCCGTGCCGGCTCCCTGGCCTAGTAGTTAGCGTCTTTCTCCGAAATCTCTTATACTCTCTTGAGTAACGTGACGCACGCAAGAATTTGTAGCGGTTCTCGTCGCGTCTGTAACTTACGGGGTATGTGAGCCGGCCGCTCATATGGCAAACTACTGAGCGTAATCTTGTCAAGAAATCAACAATCAGCTGAAAGATGGTGATGTTGACAGCGATGTCCTGTAAAGGATATGCGAACCAAAAAAAAAAGTCTCCGTGGCGAAGGTTTTACGGATGCAAATCGTAATCCCGCATACCGCGTTCGAAACACAGCTGCGGACTATTTGTCAGCAGACTGCATTGCGTTGGTTTTTTTTAAATGAAATGGTATGGGTGCCGTTCGTTCAGACAGCAATGACAAACTAATGAATGTAAACTTGCCCAGGAATCACGAACTGCCAAAAAATGCTGGTATTGACTGCTACGCCCTGTAAAGGATATGCAACTAACGTCTTCGATGGTCTGTTTCGGTTGAACTGTTGTATGGCCGTCCTTAACTCTTTATGTTACGTCATGTCTTTAAGTCATAATGTGACTTGCCAGATCGAGAAGACTTGATTATTCGGGGCCACATCGAACGACGGATGTCAATCGCGGCGATCGGGTAAATTTTGAGCTATAACCTACAATGGGTGACGCTGTGGTTTTCTAGTGTGATAATTTGGTCGCGTCTAGCGTGAGTCGCGTGGTCAGTGTTTGCACGCCCGCCTCACACGCCAGTGATCCGGGTGTGATCCCAGGTCCAGTCAGGGATATGACTACTGACGAGCTCAAACGAGAGCGAAACTCGAGTCTAGTGCTTCCAATCTGACGTGGACAAGGTTTGTCCCGGAATACGACCAGCGTTGCCAGTAGTGAATTGTGCTCAATCTTCAAAACCCAAATCCCGAAACACCCAAATAAATCAATAATTAACTCAATCTAGAGACCTGGCGCCCATGCCCAGGGTGCCTGCGATTTCCTATGTTCATATTCGTGCTAACCAACCCCTGCTATTTCCCCCAGGAACCAAGCCTTCCATCACAGTTCCCCCTAAGCTACTGCAACATTTAATATGACCAAAGGGACGCAGAGGTGTTTCCAAGACACCAAGGCCAGGTTCTATACTGGCCAAGACCTACTAACACGTCCTAGCCGTGCGTCCTGGGCAACAGGTCCCTTCAGGGTCCTGGCTAACGCAGTTGGATCGCTGATGCTTCCGAAATCGAAGAGTATCTGCCTGCACGGCGAGAAACCACCAGTTTGCACACCAATAAGCCAGGTGGGACAACGGATACTCACGCACACCTCAGGTCCGGTATGACATCACTGCTGAAGAGTGTCTTAACGAACTTCAATCAAAACTATTTAACAGATACGGTGTCCAGGGTGTGACACTCTTTCAACAAACTTGAAGCAGGAAAAACTTAACGGCAATCAAAAGGACTGAAGATCGGCAACTAAAGTCATTTTCTCGTGTAATGTTTAAATAATCTTTAAACATCCATCATATACATGATGATGACATACATTACAAGTATAGAATCGTTGAAACACTAGACCTTCTAATTAACCTTGCCGTAATATATCTAGTCTCGTTTGGATCTGTTGCCTCCGTTCTATTCTTTTCAGGCTCCTATGACTTTCCTACTTTGGACATTGTCTTTTGCCATCTAACTTGGCCATAATGATGTCGTCCTGCTCTTCAATATTCTTTTCCAAGGGCTGGACAATTTCAATGTGCTGGTTCCTTGTTGGCATCCATGATTTCCCTGCCGTAACCCTTGATAAACGAAACTGACGTAATCCGCTAGTTTCTTAGTTATATCTACGTTTCTGACCGAGAGTTCTGCTCCTTCTGTTTTTCGCGTCATGAACTTCAGTCACGACTTGGCAGCATTCCCCTCCTTTTTGAAATGGTACCTACCATTTTAGCTTATCTATTAGATTGACAAGACGTAGCACAGAGTTCATGTGTCATCCTTATATCATTTATTACTACTGTGAAGGAATAGTCTCCTATCAACCACCTACAGCCCTAGAATTAAATTTAACAGGGCACGACTTCCTATCTACGCACTACGGTAAATGTCGTGTATTACCAGCTCATGAAAAAGCTAGGCTAAATAAACTATACATAAGTTTAATCCCTCAAATGCCCCAATGGGCATGTATCGCCATCCAAATTTACAAAACCCGACTAAGGGGATGTATGTGATTGATTGGATCATATCCTTCTATATTAGTTTTGACATATAACTATTTCTTTATTCCTCTCTGTCCTGTCCCATTCGGCTATAATGTGACGCTTGTTCTTGTCCCATTTGTTCCGAGAGGTCTTTTGCTTTTCGTCGCTGACGCCTTATATATGTGAGCTACAAAGACTGGCGAATCATATCATATAAGCAGCTTATGTCATTATCAATGTACCTGATACTGGTACATTATACATTTTTTTCTGGTGTTTCATTATTATTAGGTCTGTGTAGATTGACATACTCGTTTATAACTGTTGTACTAGAAATTCTGAATTAAAACAAGCAAATACGTCAACAACTTAACCACTTATCTAATTAATCTAACTTGAAATAGAAAACATATAATACATAATTTATATCTTTCGTTCTGACATGCTTTGTATATGTCTGTACTGTTATTCGTAATTGTATGTCTGAGGTGTAAAAGTTAATCACTTTATATTTCCTTTCTCTCCGTGATTTATGTATGATAATGTATGGAATGTTAAAATTTATGTGACTATATGAGTATCATGACTCTCTCATCGTTTTCGAGATGAATGAATCATGATTTACAATAACCAGGTGAATGATCATTGCGTCATGATGTAGCTACATGTATGTTTCGTATGAATGGTATCATTACATATGTAAACAATTGAATGAATGATCACGTCATGATGTGTATACACAAATGAATGAATGATCGAGTTATGACGTACATTTGCGTTTCCACCATTATGCAATGTATGTGATGTGTGAACTGATGATTGATATGGAGTATGCGCATAAATTAAATACATTTAATTAATAACCGTATTTCCTTATAGATCCAGTCTGTTATGTTCCTCGGTTTGCCATCGAAATGTTCGGAGCACGGAAATCACAAGTTCATAGTCCCAGTATTCATAGTGACACAATACGATTCCGCGAAATGTGAATAGTCCGCCCAGTTCACCTATGTCTTCTGAGAATGCCGATTTGCTTCATTTAATCTGTCAATTACATCAGACAATATGTATATATATCTGACATAATTAATATGTCATAAATATGAACTGTTTGTGTGAATATTTTTCTGGGGCGTATCAAAACAAATAGATATTTGGCCTGCTGTTAAAGTTTTAAGAATAGTAATCTTTGGACCAATTGATTAGTATTCTGTTCTAGTATGGAAATTTCCGATATAATGCATAATGAACATGGATCAATAATGTAACGGGAAAATCCGAAAATAATCTAATGTTACTAATGTGTTGATGTGTCGTGTGTCGTGTGTCTGTATATTTCATTCACCCAATTTGCATACCATTTAATGCAACACAAGATAATACTTGTTTACATATCACACCACATGTCTTGCTCTGTTCCCGGTGTGGTATAAATAAATTGTAAGGATTTTGAGAAGTAAATTGAGGTTTGTTAACAATGACGCTTCTTCTTACTGGAATAGTATGACGAATAAAAGAATAAAGAAGCTGTATCAACCAATACTCTGTTTGACATTTGTATTGAATTAGTATTGTGTCTTTTCTGAACGTATATTTTCCTCTTTATATGTTAGCTTTGCTGATATGCGTAATGGTATCGTTTTTCCTCGTGTGTATACTATATACCATATTTGCAGTAATGAAATGAGTTTGGTATATCTGAAATAAAGATAATGTAAGCAAGCAAAGACAAAAGCATTTTGTTTTCTGTATTGTTCTTTGCACTTATTCAGCCAGTTTGTATAACAATTACTTGTTTGTACGCATATTTTTATGACATCTTTCTTAACTTTTGTGTGCATGTGTGTAATATGTTTCTTGACGCATGTGTACCTGTCAGTAATCGCGCAATCAGTGTGAGTGAGGGTGTTTTTAATTAAGATCATCATCCAGAAAATACACATTCCATAGTTGTGTATGTCGTTTGTTCACTGTGTCAGTCACTTTTGTTGTCTCTTTGTGTGGTTTCTGAATGCTGTTATTTGTCAATGGATGAGTTAGTTTGATTGTTTTCTTTTGTATTCCACTTACGATCACGGGAACAACTTCGTTTAACTGAGAACTAGCTGTATTGACTTTATTTACCTCATGACGTTTTTGTATTGTCGTGTTGTCTCCCTTTTTTGTTATCCTATGTTCCAAATCGGTTAAAGGGCATTGTCTATTAATAGTTGAAGTAACCTGTGTTAATTGCGTATATTCGTCTTCTTGTATCTCGTGACCTTGGGTTCTGGCGAGTGCTCTGGCAACTTTATTCTCGCTCGTATGGGGACATTCTATCACTTTTGGAACGTTCCCAATTATTATTAACCCAGTGCAAGGGTTTTGTAGCACTGTTTGTACCAGGAGTGTTGCTCCTTTGGTGTATTGTCTGGTAGGTATATTATTGTCTGTTATGAATTCCCACTTACTATGGTTTGCAATTTTGGCAGGTGTGTGTACATTTTTAAACATTTTTGTAGCGCTGGATTTTGTTTTTGTTCTGTGGCTAGGTCAGTTGTTACTATTAACATGTCTTGTGTATTGTGCCTAGTTTGTGGGGTTGTGGAGTGTGCATTGTCTTCTTCTTCTTTTTGTCGACGCACTTGAGCTCTGGTGAGCGCATTTGTTGGGGTGTGGTCGATCTCCCATTTCATGGACTCTTCATGAGTGCAATCTTTTACCTTGGGAATGTTCCCAATGAGAACCCCGGCACAGGGGTTTGGTAGCACCGCTGCGTTCACTATCCCTTTGAAGTAGGGAGATTGTATATTGATTGATGCAATTCTATATCTTTCCAAAGTGCCACCAAAGGTTCTGCAGGTAACACTTTTGCCTGTGTAATCTTGATCTTTCACCAGCCTTTGGTCAACGCCAAAAATAGAGGCGGCGCTATCCCTCACGCATGTGGTTGGTGTACCATTAACCCATGCTTGGTGGACCTTTAGCGTGCCATTTTGAATATTTGCCGCATTGGCCTCTTGTATCGTAACTTGGCACTCCTCGTCAGAACAATCTTTATCTGTTTTCTCCGGGTTGTCATTAGTATATGGTTCTATGATGGCCGCATGTGCCTCTTCCGTATCTTCTGAGTCACTACTAGTAAATATATATGCAGCATTTGCTTCTTTCCACGTTCTCTTCATCGTACATGACCTTGAGGTATGTCCCCAGGCTAAACACGAGAAACATTTGATATTCCTTCTGTATGACTCGTATTTATTCCTCCTCTTATTAATGAGTTCTTTCAAATATGCTGCATATTCCGGGTGACGGTCACACATTTCCGATGAGATGTGGTTTAGCCTGCAATGTGGACATTGTGTGAAATGACCCTTTCTAGGCCTGTCTGATTCTCTATGTGTATTTTGATATGGTCCTCTGTTTCTGTGTTGTGCCGACCTGTTACTTTTACCATACCCTCTTTGGCTCTCTACTTTTGCACTTGCACCTATCACGAGTTCTGGTTGTGTACTGTCGGCAAATACCTCACGGTGTGCATTATAGTATGACTCACCCCTAGATTCCATCTCAGGTATTGATTTACACTTGTTCTCAATCAGGAACGTAGCCATCACCTCAGGGACCGATGATAACAATTTATCCCTGAGCATTAGGTCGCGTAACTTGTCAAAGTTTCCATTCACCTCTGCAGCTTTTAACCATCTGTCATATAAAGATGCGGTTTCAGCTACGTAGTCCAGAAACGTTTGGTTTGACTTAGGTGTGATGGTTTTGAACTTTGTTCTTAATCCCGCTTCGTCCAGCGAAAAATGACTCAATACACGATCTCGAACATATGTGTAATTGGTCCGCAAACTCTCCGGAATCAACTCGACGACCTTTAAAGGCTCCAACCCGAGGTGACGGTGAAATAAGATGGGCCACATTTCTTCTAGAATTTTATAGAATCGGACCAACAGTTCAAAGTTGGCCACCCATGCTCCTATTGAATCGCCTTGTGTGAAATTTCTAATTGCTCCTTGATATTTTTTTATAGGGTCTTCTGTTTTCGATTGCAATTTCGTCTGTGCAATCTCTGCTTCTTTTTCCATCTCCAGCGTCTTAACTTTCAGATTTCCTTCAATCTCTTTGTCCTTCATTAATACCTCTGCTTCTAGCTTCATCTTCTGAAACGAAAGCTCTTTTTCTTTGTTCTCTTTCTCCAAAGTAAGTTTCTCCCTTTCCAATTCCATCTCCTTATCTCTCGCCAATAGTCTTTCTTTCTCCAACTCCATTTCCTTATCTCTTGCCATTAGTCTTTCTTTTTCCATTGCCATTTCTCTCTCTTTTATTTCTTTATCTGCCGTCAATCTTTCCGTCTCTAATCTAATCTGTAGTTCTCTTTCTTCTTTTTCTACTGCTTTGGCAGCAGCCCTCTCCTCACGTTGTAGCTTCTGGAATTCCTTAAATTCAAGCTTCGCCCAATTCCTGAGGTCTTGGCCTGTTAATCCGGACCTTTCACCTATGTCCATAAATTCTTGAAATGTAGACATGTTTAAGACAATCTTGTCAATTATATCGCTAATATAATGAACCGTATATTTGTATGTGATACAACTCGAATGAAAACAGCAATTCAAAGTGTCAATAGCGTAAACTTAAATCCAACGTCAAGAGAATCAAAATGCTATAATTCAAAAGCAAAGCAAGAGATTTCAGTTACAAACACTGATAGGAACAAACAAATAAACTATACTGGACTTCAACCCCAGCTTACGAACTACGATACAAGTAATTCGGCCATATCAACAATGAATATCAATTTCAATTTTGATAACACCCAACAGAATATTCAATCAACTCAAACAATTCATACTGGCCTGATTCTGTATGTGATAAAATACTACATATGTTGTAGTGCAGGTCTTGGTGTTTGTGCCGATGTATCCAAACTCCTGTAGTGTCGTAGGTTGATAAGACGAACAGCGTTGTTGTGTAGATCTATGAATCTGCGTCTGGTGTAGACAATCCGTGATATCTGACAAGTTCCTGTGTATTCCCGATTAAAATTCCTTCACGAAAATGGTGCTCCAGTGTAACTAGAGTAGAGCACTAAAACAACGTCAATAGTTTGTTGTCCAGTAGCTGGTAATAGGTACTTATTAGCTGACAGTTTCTTCGCCAGTAACGAATGAAATGTTGTATGTTCCTGGTCTACTAGCTGGTGACAAATCCCAACTAATAATGGTGGAGTTGACTTGCTTCTTGCATATCTGCCGCAGTAACGTATCCAAGACAAAGGAGCTGGCAACATTCTATTTCCTGTACTTCAATAAGATTGTCACATGATGGACCAACGTGATTTAACCATTATGAGAATAAAGGCGATCTGAATTAGCGGATGTTCGAGGCCAAAGGTTGTTTCAACAAATCCAGAAAATGTAGCTGCACGTGTTTACATCTGGTCGACGGATTGGGAACTTTCGGTGGTGAGTGAGACAAATCCCTGCATCGCTTTGACAGTTTGTCAACATTTGAATACAGATGGAACCCGTCGGATCCTGGTTGCAATCGGATGTCAGCCATCACATGTTGGGCAAAGTTAACAGATGCAGATGTGTAGGGGAAGTGGGTGAGCTGAATCATACATCGCTTTGACAGTTTATAAACAGGTTGGATTGAAAGCGGAAGTACTCAGCTCGGAAGAAAACAGTCCGTCTGTCAATTTATAGTTTCCGGACAGCAAGAAGATTGGCAGCTTGTTGGGGAAAACTGTTGTTGGGATCATACAGTAACTCGTTAGTTTGTTGGGGGAGTCAAAACAAGTGATGACAACTTTGACAGTGACTAAGCCAGGGAAAATGGATTCTTGACAATGGATGATATGTCCAAATAACACCTGTGTGGACCGGAAGAATACCGTCACGTGCCCAATTTTAGGTTTTGCCAAAAACCATGATTGGAGATGGGAAGTTGACCAAAACCGTGGATTATGATGGACGTGTTTGTGGGAGAGCTCTACAGTGTTAGATTAATTTAATATTAACTAGCATGTGTCGTTATGGCAAAGTGTAGTAGCCATCCCGGAATGAGGCGGTTTTGCCTAAGGTTCCTCTGGTTGGAATGAAGAACCCGGAACCAAGGAAAAATCCGATCCCGGATAAATTATGATGTAGAGAGATGGGCCAGCAACTTTCGCAACGGAAGAAGTTAATACACATTGCTCGGTGGAGCCTAATGGTATATGTATCCTACATGAGTGAATACCAATTGTTAACACACCTGAAGTGATGGAGGTTCAGCCCATGTGGAACTAGATCAGTATTAACTGATGTTCACATTAGATGAAACCAAACATTGAAGTGTAGTTGTTCCGCGTATCAAGGAAATCAGAACTTTCAGACTATATCTAGTGAATAAAGCAAGCCATTTTTTTCTAGATACATTGACTGTTTAAGAGTGAAAATACAGAACTAATAGGAACCGTTGTGTTAGGAACAATAATAGTATTTTCCACGGATTATATATTTACATGGGATTCAGATCTCATGGTCATCAGAGCTCCTGGAGGAAGACATGTCTGGAGAGAAGGATACGACTTCGGTGAGGTCTATTGTACTGACTCGTGTGATGTCGTGTAATCCTTGCCATGATGTGTGCACTATGATCCTGAACTTTGAAGGCTGACATATACATTTATGTTATAATAAGCAAGAGTTGGTTGAGTATGTTGCGTTGGGGAAGTATGAGAGGGCGCATAATACGACAGTGAGAGAGTGATAGGAAAAGGTGTCCACGGGCTGATGGAGTGTGTTGGACGGAAGCTGGTGGATTCTCCAGGATATTGATAGGAAAGAAAAATATTATAATGTTGGTGTTGACTCTCCTCACTCCAGGGACGACACTTTAAAGGAGGACACGACATTATTGGGAGCTCGATAACGGATCTTTAGACAGCGGGATCTCTCGTAAACGGAATCCTTGGACAGCGGGATCTCTAGTAAACGGAATCCTTGGACAGCGAGATCTCCTGCAAGCAGGAACCTTTGACAGTGGGATCTTCTGACAACGGGGTCTTTTGACACGGGATCCGTAGTTATAAGAGGGAGATATCATATTGGAGAATCCAGCTAGAGTGAATGTGGATAGGGGTTAGGACTAATATCTTACCTGTTCACACTTCACACGTCTGCATAGGTCTGTGGTCCTGATTCTACTCTTGTCACTGAGTGAATGTGCTGTGTGTGGTAATATCTAGATTTATAGTACTTGTTCATATATCTGTATAGTAATTTGCAGTTATATTGTACTCGACCTGCTAGCTTACCTCTCTGTAAAATGGCCACCCCTAAACTAAGCACAGCAGAATTAAGGGCAAAGGGGGAAGACATGGGATTGTCGGGGTCTGCTCTAACGGATTACATACAGGAAGTGGAGAGAGAGTATCGTCAAGCAGAAAGGGAAGATCGAAAGGCCGAGTTGGAATTGAGAAGGATGGAGTTGGAACAAGCAGCTAAGAAATTGGAAGCTGAGCAAGCAGCTAAATTGGAAGCTGAGCAAGCAGCTAAGAAATTTGAAGCTGAGCAAGCAGCTAAGAAATTTGAAGCTGAGCAAGCAGCTAGGAAACTGGAAGCGGAGCAGGAGGCTCAGAAAAGGGAGCACGAGTACCGGATGAGGGAACTCGAGTTGAAGAGTCAATCTAATGGAGAAACTGAGGGAGCAGTTGGAGGTTCCTCCATCCCAGGCTCAACACCAGTAGGTGGACATGGGTACCATGCTATGAAGTTTCCTTTAGCGGTCTACGAGGAGGACAAAGAGAAAATTGACCAGTACCTTCAACGCTTCGAGGCGATGTCAGTTGCTATGGGTCTGGAGCGTAACAAATGGAATCTCAAGCTATCCCAGGGATTACGCGGGACAGGCTACGAGGTTTATTCTCGCCTGCCACCAGGACATGAGAACAATTATGACGAGTTAAAGACGGCTCTGCTGAAAAGATTCGAGGTTACGTCACATACCTACCGGAAAAAATTTCGAGCAGCGAAACGAGAACCGGGGGAGTTGTTTGCCGCCTACAGTTTGCGTCTAAAATCTTATCTCCATAAGTGGATGGATTTGGCTGGGTTCGCACATGACTATGAGAGTCTGGAAGAGCTCATGGTGGTCGACCAGTTGAAGAAGCAAATGTCTAAACCTCTCAGGACGTTCCTGGGAGAACAAGGAGCGGAACGTATTGACCTCGTGACAAAATTAGCAGAACGGTTCGTCGAGGTACATGGGGAGGCAGGGGAAAACCTTTCCACCAACTCCAAAAGTCAAGAGAAACATGATAAGAAGAAAGCCAAAAACTCAGGAACAAAAAAGTGGGAACCTTATGTGCAAAAATCAGAGGATAGTTCAGAGAAGAAGAAGGAGGGAAGCAAGAGCAATTCAAGCTCTACACCAAAACGACCGTGGTCGGAGAAGTGGTGTTCAATTTGTAAGTCACCCTCTCACAATACGAGGGACTGCAAATCGAAGGCTAAGAACCCTCACTTCGCAGCATGTCAAGTGACTTCCAAGGAGGTGGTCACGGAAAATGCCAAGGTCAACAAGGAAGCTCGCCACCAGGAGAGCTCACTCAAGTCCGGAAATAGAAAATCTAGGACAGGGAAATGGTGCAACCAATGCCAGTCAAACACGCACAATGCTATTGACTGCAGGGGAAAGTCAGGAGACACTCAATTCGTCGTGTGCCCCGGGAAACCTAAGGTGGAGCCCACCGAACAGGTCGAGGCCGAGGAAGAGACTCCAGACCAGGAAAAACCACCTGTAGTGGAATTGGTAGAGGTTAACGGTCGTCAAGTGGAGTGTTTATACGACACAGGACTGGACGGGGAGGCCGTGATTTCTGCGGATCTGGTACATCCAGAACAATTCACAGGTGAAACCATGGAGATACAGCCTGCACAGAAGAGTGCTGTAGTCATGAAGTTGCCCATTGCTAATGTGGAGATTCGGTCAAGGTACGTCACCGGCACCATCAAGGCCGCTGTATTGACCGATCCCATTTTTCCAGTAATCCTAGGTTGCCGGTATGTCTTTCTGGGAATGCCCAGGGAGCCAATCCATATGGGAGCAATGCAGACTCGCTCTCAGACGAAAACGGAAGAGGCAGACGCAATTGTGACTAACCCAATGCCGGGGGAGCTACGAACTGCCCAGAGTGAGGATGATACTTTACGTCCTTGCTACAGAAAGCTGCAGAAAAGTGCTGATCCACCAGGACGGGGGCAGTACTACATGAAGAATAGGATACTCTACAGGAGAGCAGGAAGGGGAGACAACCTATACGGTCAGTTGGTCGTCCCGAAAGCTCACCGGTCCCAGATTCTTCATATGGGGCATACCATCTCCTTTAGTGGACACATGGGTATTGCCGCCACCATGCAGCGGATTTCCTGCCATTACTATTGGCCGGGAATGACAGATGATGTGCGTCGGTATGTGAAGTCATGCCCTGAGTGCCAGAGGGTGGCACCGAAACACTGGACAGCACCGGTGGTGTTGGGTGAGATGCCCATCATGAACTCTCCTTTCGAGAGGGTAGCCATCGATATCGTGGGTCCACTTCCCAGGACTAGGAAGAGGAACATGTATATACTCACAATGGTGGATTGCTGTACAATGTGGGGTGAAGCCATACCGTTGACCACGATTGACTCGAAACGAGTGGCGGACGCACTGATGGAGGCCTTTACCAGATTAGGCTTTCCGGATCAAATTCTGACGGACAATGGATCTCAGTTTTGTGGAAAACTCATGGAGGAGGTATTTAGGGTGTTTCACTCTAACCACATACATACCAGCCCTTACCACCCTCAAGCCAATGGACAAGTAGAGCGTTTCAACGGCACGTTGATGACAATGCTCAGGAAACTAGCGCAGGAAAAACCTGATAGGTGGGATGAATATATCCCAGCAGCACTCTTTGCCTATCGGGAAGTTCCTCATGGCTCAACCGGACTACCACCCGCTACGTTGCTGTTTGGTCGTCCAATCAAAGGACCGTTGGAAGCCATGTTGAGGAGTTGGACTGAAGAGAGGGACGTCAGAAGAAGTGATCTCATCCTATAAATACGTGGAGGAACTGAAAGAAAAACTCCACAAGGGATGGACTCTGGCAAATCAAAACTTGAAAAAGGCCAGGAAAAGACATGCGGCTTACTACAACCGCAGGTCTAAAGAAAGATCTCTAGAGGTGGGAGATAAAGTCTTGTTGCTACTCCCAACGGGAAACAACAAACTGGAGATAGGTTGGCAAGGACCATTTCCCGTGGAAAGGGTAATATCCAGAACCAACTATCAGATCCGGATCCGGGGAAAGTCGAAGATTTTCCATATCAACCTCTTGCGGAAATACGAAGAGAGACCCGGAGACAAGGCAGCTCACCTCATGGCAATGGCAGTTGCAGTGGAGACTGAAGTGGGAACCAACGAGGGTAGGGAATATCCCTTGGTACACCAGGAAACCTATAGGGATGTACAAGTGAACCCTGATCTGACCTCACAGGAGAGGGAAAAGATAACCCAGGTTCTCAAGTCTCATAAGGAGATACTGACTGATAAACCAGGACTAACGAGGTTGGTGGAGTTCGAGATGACTTTGACCACGCAGGAACCTGTTCGTCAAAAGGTTTACCCAGTGCCATTCTCTAAAGAAAAGGCCCTGGAGGAAGAAATACAGAAACTGCTGGAGGATGACGTGATTGCACCATCCACATCCCCATACAATGCAGGGGTAGTTTTGTTACGGAAACCAAGTGGAGAACACCGGTTGTGTATAGACTACCGACTTCTGAACAGTCACACACAATTTCAGGTGGAACCTTTGCCGAATCCAACTCAGCTATTCGCTAGGCTCCATAAGGCTCGGTACTTTTCAAAGGTGGATCTGAGTCGGGGGTACTATCAGATACCAGTCAAACCGGAGATTCGACCACTGTTGGCTTTCAGTACACCTAGTGGACACTACGAATTCAAGGTCATGCCCTTTGGACTCAGCAATGCACCTAGTGTGTTTACACGGATGATGAGGACTTTACTTGATCCTTTACAGGATCCGTCCATCATCTCTTTCATGGATGATATTCTGATTTCCAGTGACAGCTTGGATGACCACTTACAATCCTTGGAGAGAGTGTTTAATAGACTCAAGGAAGCAGGGCTTACTGCTCGTCCAACCAAGTGCATGATTGGTTACCAAACTCTGGAATTTCTAGGTCACACCATCACTCCAGGACACATTGTCCCAGAAGAGAAGAACCTGGAGAAAATCAGAAATGCACCAAGGCCAAAAACGAAGAAGGATGTGCGATCTTTTCTCTCGTTGTGTGGGTTCTACCACAAATTTATCCCACATTTCACTGAACTGGGAGCTCCATTGACGGAAACCTTGAAAAAGGGATTCCCGGACCAAATCATTTGGACACCAGAATGTGAGAATGCCTATAGTCAGTTAAAGGAGGCCTTGGTCAGCAAACCTGTATTACAGCTCCCTGACCTTTCCAAACCATTTGTGTTGAGAACGGATGCGAGTGCGATTGGAATTGGAGCAGCTTTGTTACAGGAAGGAAAAGACGATGCTTCGGTTTTGAAACCTGTAGCATACGCAAGTAAGAAACTTCTACAGGCGGAGAGGAATTATTCAACCGTCGAGAGAGAGAGTGCTTGTCTCTCGTATGGGCAGTGCAAAAATTCCAGCCATATTTGTATGGAGTTAAGTTTCGAGTCCAGTCGGATCATCAGCCCCTGATGTTCCTGGCTACTTCTCAGAAGCTCAACGCCCGTTTGATGCGGTGGTCGTTGTTACTTGAACCTTATAATTTCACAGTGGAGTACATTCCTAGGAAGGAAAATGTTGGAGCGGACTTCTTGTCAAGACACCCAGCTCCTGAAGAAGAAGAATGAATCATCTGGATTAAAATCACGGTGGAGAAGAGTGAGATGGACTACTCTCTTAAGAGGGGGCCTATGTCACATGATGGACCAACGTGATTTAACCATTATGAGAATAAAGGCGATCTGAATTAGCGGATGTTCGAGGCCAAAGGTTGTTTCAACAAATCCAGAAAATGTAGCTGCACGTGTTTACATCTGGTCGACGGATTGGGAACTTTCGGTGGTGAGTGAGACAAATCCCTGCATCGCTTTGACAGTTTGTCAACATTTGAATACAGATGGAACCCGTCGGATCCTGGTTGCAATCGGATGTCAGCCATCACATGTCGGGCAAAGTTAACAGATGCAGATGTGTAGGGGAAGTGGGTGAGCTGAATCATACATCGCTTTGACAGTTTATAAACAGGTTGGATTGAAAGCGGAAGTACTCAGCTCGGAAGAAAACAGTCCGTCTGTCAATTTATAGTTTCCGGACAGCAAGAAGATTGGCAGCTTGTTGGGGAAAACTGTTGTTGGGATCATACAGTAACTCGTTAGTTTGTTGGGGAGTCAAAACAAGTGATGACAACTTTGACAGTGACTAAGCCAGGGAAAATGGATTCTTGACAATGGATGATATGTCCAAATAACACCTGTGTGGACCGGAAGAATACCGTCACGTGACCAATTTTAGGTTTTGCCAAAAACCATGATTGGAGATGGGAAGTTGACCAAAACCGTGGATTATGATGGACGTGTTTGTGGGAGAGCTCTACAGTGTTAGATTAATTTAATATTAACTAGCATGTGTCGTTATGGCAAAGTGTAGTAGCCATCCCAGAATGAGGCGGTTTTGCCTAAGGTTCCTCTGGTTGGAATGAAGAACCCGGAACCAAGGAAAAATCCGATCCCGGATAAATTATGATGTAGAGAGATGGGCCAGCAACTTTCGCAACGGAAGAAGTTAATACACATTGCTCGGTGGAGCCTAATGGTATATGTATCCTACATGAGTGAATACCAATCGTTAACACACCTGAAGTGATGGAGGTTCAGCCCATGTGGAACTAGATCAGTAGGAACTGATGTTCACATTAGATGAAACCAAACATTGAAGTGTAGTTGTTCCACGTATCAAGGAAATCAGAACTTTCAGACTATATCTAGTGAATAAAGCAAGCCATTTTTTTCTAGATACATTGACTGTTTAAGAGTGAAAATACAGAACTAATAGGAACCGTTGTGTTAGGAACAATAATAGTATTTTCCACGGATTATATATTTACATGGGATTCAGATCTCATGGTCATCAGAGCTCCTGGAGGAAGACATGTCTGGAGAGAAGGATACGACTTCGGTGAGGTCTATTGTACTGACTCGTGTGATGTCGTGTAATCCTTGCCATGATGTGTGCACTATGATCCTGAACTTTGAAGGCTGACATATACATTTATGTTATAATAAGCAAGAGTTGTTGAGTATGTTGCGTTGGGGAAGTATGAGAGGGGGCATAATACGACAGTGAGAGAGTGATAGGAAAAGGTGTCCACGGGCTGATGGAGTGTGTTGGACGGAAGCTGGTGGATTCTCCAGGATGTTGATAGTAAAGAAAAATATTATAATGTGGGTGTTGACTCTCCTCACTCCAGGGACGACACTTTAAAGGAGGACACGACAAAGATTGGCCCCCATGTTGCTGAAGAGTGTCTTAACGAACTTCAATCAAAACTATTTAACAGATACGGCTACCCAGGCAATGTTACGGGGTCATTATTTTTGTTTTGGGTGAGAAGTATTAGTCTCCCATCATTTGAAAACGATGTTTTCTTTTGAGGAGGGGTTAATGTAACATGCCTGGGGTCATTAACATTACCGGCCCAAGAAATAATAGACGGAGGTAAAACGGGGCTGGGTAGTAGGTCCCCGGAGGGGGCAAATGAGAAGACAGTAATGGAAAGGGGAGTTGAGTGTTGGGAACCGACAGTAGAGGTCGGCGGTCCGGGAAATTGAAGGATAGCGGGGTTAAGGAGAGAACTCCGAGCTGTGTTTTGTTCAGTGATGGACAGTTGAGTTTTGATACCGGACAGTGAGGTCGGCGGTATGGGAAATGGAATGATAGCGGAGTTGGGGAGAGAGCTCCGAGCGGTGTTTTTTTCAGGGATAGGGAGTTGAAGTTTAGACCCAGTGTGGGTTGGATCGAGTGAGTTCGGGCCGGGAGAGATGCTTGTTAACTGTCGTGTTGGATGAGATTAAGTAGGCCTTGAGAAGGCAGTGTTATTCGAATGTATGGTTGTAATGAGGATATATTCTTAGAGGATTACTGTTACTGGATTTGGATATGTTGTGTGTTTCTGTGTTGATTCAGCATTAAAGGGATATTATGTGCGCAAACTTATTCTTGTTCACTGACTAGTGGATGTGTGCTGCAGTGGTGACTTGTGGTGTGAGACAGGTGGCAAGCTCAGCTTCCACTCTGCAGTGATATAGTAGAAGCATTA
The DNA here is from genome assembly GCA_014155875.1 of Cepaea nemoralis. Lineage (NCBI taxonomy): Eukaryota > Metazoa > Mollusca > Gastropoda > Stylommatophora > Helicidae > Cepaea > Cepaea nemoralis. Next base: position 25,192 of record JACEFZ010015868.1, read on the forward strand.
GAATCTAGACAACGACCAATCTTATTCTGGTGCAAAAGAGCTTTGTGTCAACATACATTGTCCCTTTATTTCTCAACATACTTTCCGCCAACATTGATGCACTTATCCCATCGTTTTATCAATCCTTCCAAACCTGCTGCATTAAAAAAGCGTGCCCTGTTCTCAGTTACGTGCCATCCCACATAACTGTGTGACTTACTTATTGACTCGCCCTCGTAACTTTTTCAACCCAACTATTCACCGCTTTACGGGACAAACATTTGTCAGCATAAACAGAAAACCCACCTTGGCGTGAGACATTTCGCGAATGACGCCGAAGTTGAATGTGAAGTGAAAACGTGGTTTAGAAAACAGAGCACGCAGTTCTATGCAGCTGGTTTGGGAGGACTGATAAATTGATGGGATAAGTTTATCAATGTTGGTGGGAATTATGTTGAGAATCAGTTATCAGATTGCACTCCGGACAGGTCCATAGGTGCCCAGAACCTCCCCCATCAAATGCATCAGCGTCCGGTGGCTAATAGTGCCAGTTCTGTGTTGGTTAACGGGGCACCTCGTTTTCCCGATGTACCTCTCGTGTCTGGCCGTGCCAATTCTTACTCCCAAGTCTTTCATCCTGGACAGCGATGTGGATTCACTGACGTCAAAGTCTTCTGTTCTCGACATGTCTTTAAGGACGTTAATAACATCGGCACGATCCATGGGCTGGCCATCTGCAGGGGGTGCAGAGCCAGCCAGTTTAACAGCTCGTTCATTTCCCTCGACCGTCACATGTCCCAGGACAGAGATGAAGGTGACCTTACGGACAACAGACTTCCTCAGCGACTCAGTCCACTGTCTACGTACAGATCCAGCTTCGACCTTCCGAATCATGCTCATTGGATCACTTAGTACACACACGTTGGTATAATGCTGTGACTTCCAGCCATATGAAAGCCTGTGTAACTGCCATCACCTCCATCGTCATGCTGCTCGTGGTCATAGAGTGGGCACGGTTCGGCCCGCTGAACGGGCTGTAAATGCGCATGCACTTCTCTGCTTCTTTACAACAGATCCAGCTATATAGATGAGCACTTCGAGGTTGTCTGCGTGTTCATTGATGAGCGCGTTGACCTCTGCATTGACAGTGGCAGGGTTCTGTTCTCTGCACCGTCTGTCAAGTGTGATAATGCAGGAGAAGGTGCACTTAAAAGCTGGAGGCACAGGCACCCATTCCTTGCCGGGGTTGATACTGGCAGGACTGCAGATCTGTCTGATGATATCTTCTGCCCTACCCATCCATGATTTGCCCCTTTTTTGCCTGTTGCCCTTTTCTCTGAATATATCTTCATGCAGAGGGTGCTGCTCATCCGCACTTATTGTCAAGTTTGCACGAGTATGTTGAGAAATAAAGGGACAATGTATGTATAAAAATAAACTGGTTTCATGTTACCATAGTTAGTTATTTTAATACAGCCATTTGTGACTTACTTATTGACCTGCCCTCCTATTTCGGTTTCCGAGACATTGTACCGCTTATGAACTTGTTTTCTTCCATGTTCAGTTCTTGTACAATGTCGATATGTTTCTTCTTCTTGGAACACAGTTAGAGAGGTAATTTAAAGCAAAAATATCACATCTGCTTTCGTTCGCTTTTAAATGTCTACAAAACGTGGTGTTCCGAAGCGATCACCCATCTAAGTTTAGTTTAGTTTAGTTTAGTCGATGGATCAACATCACGGCACACTGGTGTAACCCATAAGTGCTCCGTTCTACTCCTAACTCAAGCCTGAGTCCGGAGAATCTCACTCAGTGCACGAACTCCGTAGCATCAACGAGGATCCTGAAATACTTTGGGTAGATTTTCTACTCGAAAGTTTGCCCGGGCAGCGCCGTTAGGCTACTCTTTTTCGATTTCCAACTGCCAAGGGATATTTTACTTGCGCAACAATACACACGAGCGTCCGAGCTCACTACCCAGAGACTAAGGGAAATTTTCTTACTAGAAGTCCACGTGAAAACATCCCGGTCCTCACCGGGGCTTGAACCCGGGACCTCCAGCACTCGAGACGGACACCATACCTCGAGACCACTCAACCCCCACCCATCTAAGTATAGGGTGTATATTAATGACTGTGCAGTGTTTGAAATTATTGCCGGTCCAAGTTTGGTTTTCACCCTCTGTAAAGTTCATGCAACATAATAGGTAAATACAAAACTTGGACCGGCAATATTTTCAAACACTGCACAGTCATTAAAAATACACTCTGTACTAACCACGTCCGACGTTGCTTGACTTCGGTGCTCGGATGGGAACCGGTATTATCAAC
>JACEFZ010015868.1:32500-89805 GCA_014155875.1 Cepaea nemoralis
TGCTCTGTTTTCTAAGCCACGTTTACACTTCACATTCAACTTTGGCGTCATTCGCGAAATGTCTCCCGCCAAGGTGGGTTTTCAGTGGACTTAGCCGCTAGCGATTTCCCGTAAAGCGGTGCATAGTTGGGTAGAAAAAGTTACGAGGGCGAGTCAATAAGTAAGTTACACAGTTCTGTGGGATAGCAGGTAAATGAGAACGGGGCACGCAGATCTACTATGCAGTCGGTTTGGGAGAACTGATAAACTGGGATAAGTGCATCAATGCTGGTGGAAATTATGTTGGTGGGAATTATGTTGAGAAATAAAGGGACAATGTATGTATACAAATAAACTGGTTTCAAGTTGTTATCATATTGAGTTATTTTTCCACAACCATTTGTGACTTACTTATTAACTTATCCTCGTACATTAGTCAAAAGAAGGCTATGCTATAATGATGACGAAGTACGAATAGAAGAAGAAGCGGAAGAGGAGGAGGAGGAGGAAAAGAAGAAGAAGAAGAAGAAGAAGAAGAAGAAGAAGAAGAAGAAGAAGAAGAAGAAGAAGAAGAAGAAGAAGAAGAAGAAGAAGAAGAAGAAGCAGAAGAAGAAGAAGAAGAAGAAGAAGAAGAAGAAGAAGAAGGATATGAAGAAGAAGAGAAGAGGAGAGAGGAGGAAGGAGAAGAAGAAGAGGAGGAGGAAGAAGAAGAGAGGAAGAAAGAGAAGATGGAGAAAAGGAAGAAACGAAGAAGGAGAATAATAAGAACAGGAAAAAGTTCTAAATTCTGACCAGAACGTCTGCTCGACTCGTTTGCGCTGAAAGTAGAAAGAATCAGCTACAGGTTTGCTGTTGTCGCAGCTGTCGTATCCTGGATATTAGATTTCTAGAAATGTGGTCTTGCTGACACGGGTAATGGAGTTTACACTCATCCACAGCTGAGGTAAGTGTTTGAAAGAGCCATGACTGATTAGAAGTCAGATTTGGTACGGAATATAATAATGGATTCATGCAAACACATGTTTCTTCCTAACAAATAGTTTAGTTAAGTAACTTACTTCTCTCTCTGTCTCACTTCTCAGTAGCAATTTTGGTCAATATTTAAAAATTGGGTTTTTACTTATGAAATCATACCAGTTACATAGAGCCTGACGAGACGAATCCAACGGTATCTCAACGAAGACTGTACGTTGATTTTAAGCGGAGTTATGAATTATATGGTGACGTAATTTAATACCAGGAAGTCCAATGAAGAATTAACTGATAAGTCAGGATTTATCGCGGCCCTAAGATTGGAAACTTGAGAAATTCTGCCTTCCATTACTGTGGCTTGTTTATTTGTAAACGGACAACGTTGTGCCATATATCATTGCGTCCGGGGCGGCGAGGCCTAACTTGACGTATTATTTTTTTTTTTTTATAGGATGTGCCCTGACCTAATTAACAATTTAAAATGGCCGCCAACTGTTTATTATTTGCCTTCTATTAACGTGGCTTGTTTATTTTTAAACGGACAACATTGTGCCATATATCATTGCGTCCGGGGCGGCGAGGCCTAACTTGACGTATTATTTATTTTTTTTTATAGGATGTGCCTTGACCTAATTAACAATTTAAAATGGCCGCCAACTGTTTATTATTTGCCTTCTATTAACGTGGCTTGTTTATTTTTAAACGGACAACATTGTGCCATATATCATTGCATCCGGGGCGGCGAGGCCTAACTTGACGTATTATTTTTTTTTTTTTATAGGATGTGCCCTGACCTAATTAACAATTTAAAATGGCCGCCAACTGTTTATTATTTGCCTTCTATTAACGTGGCTTGTTTATTTTTAAACGGACAACATTGTGCCATATATCATTGCGTCCGGGGCGGCGAGGCCTAACTTGACGTATTATTTATTTTTTTTTATAGGATGTGCCTTGACCTAATTAACAATTTAAAATGGCCGCCAACTGTTTATTATTTGCCTTCTATTACCATGGCTTGATTTATTTTTAAACGGACAACATTGTGCCATATATCATTGCGTCCGGGGCGGCGAGGCCTAACTTGACGTATTATTTATTTTTTTTTATAGGATGTGCCTTGACCTAATTAACAATTTAAAATGGCCGCCAACTGTTTATTATTTGCCTTCTATTACCATGGCTTGATTATTTTTAAACGGACAACGTTGTGCCATATATCATTGCGTCCGGGGCTGCGAGGCCTACCTTGACATATGTTTTATTTTTCGATAGGATTTGCTGTGACCTAATTAATAATTTAAAATGGCCGCCCTTGTTATTTGTAAACGGACAATGTTGCGCCATATATCATTGCGTCCGGGGCGGCGAGGCCTAACTTGACGTATTATTTATTTTTTTTTAGGATGTGCCCTGACCTAATTAACAGTGTAGTCACTGGAGGGTCTTCTCCGTGATTATTTATTGTATTTTGTGTAGGCATTTGTTTTTTGTTATTCTTTTATTTAAGCTTCATTACTCTGTGTAATTTTATATTTTTTATATTTTCAGATTTCTGCAGTATGTACCTGACGAGATGCAGCGAAATATGCCAGGCAATAAATCGTGCAATCTATTGTTTGTGTCTTCGTTATTCAAATATATAGAAAATCACCACAGGAAGGTGTCCATCTGAATTGTTTTATCAAATTGACACAGGCTGTGGCAAAGGTGTGACAGGCAGAATCTTGAATGTCACAGGAAATGGTTCAAGAAAGAGTGTTTACAAAATACCAGCCAGGGTACACAACCTGTATTTTGGTAATAAGTTAGGTAATATGGATGTAAATTCTCGTGTGGTCTTGAAGATGTATTTTTTATTACCATTTGATTTTGAGATTTGACTTGTTGAGTTTTCTTAATAGATAAATAATTTATTGTTAGTCCATAAAAGTGACTAACAATGGATAGGATATATGTAAAAATGATTTCTTTTGTTTCATCATGTATGTCATATTATTTTGAATAATGTCTTTCTTTAAATTGGTTGATTACCTTTATTTGATATGAGGGGAAAGAAAATTTGTCTTCAAAACGTTGGGGGGTATGATATCCTGTTTTGACTTCGTTTTGGTTGGCTCATGAATTATGATTTTAGTTGAATTGTCTTGTGTATTGAATAGTATTTACCCTTGTTTACAAATAAGTTGAAAATTGTTAAAAAAATTTTGTTCACAGTTATTGTTTTGTTTAGAATAAAGAGTAATAAGACGGGGCTTTATTTAAAACCCTTCGTTCAGAAAATAGTTAACAAGTGACTGAGGACTAGAAGAGAGACACATTCTCCTTATGAGTAATAAGTTGTAGTAAACATGAGTACCAAAAACTTTGGCCTTGTGCTGGTAAAAAGGCTCCTGCGCCAATCAGCGTTAATGTTTTAGGATAGGGAGGTTAATTACATAGTGGCTATGTTACATAGTGCAATGAGGATGATCTGTCGACTAACTAACTGTAGCTATTTTGGTCAATATTTAAAAATTGGGTTTAAAAATTGTGGTGATATTGACAGATGCAAAATCCGTAATAGAGGCGCTTCTGTCTGGGAAATTGCCAGTTCTGAGGACACTACTTTCTGAACTTAGCAGTCATCGTAAGATCACCATACAGTGGATACCATCCCACTGTGGAGTACCCGGGAACGACAGAGCTGATCGATTGGCTAAGGAAGGAGCACAAGAAGAACAACCAGATGTGCCTATTACATACCACCAAAAGAAAAGAATGATCAAATCAGTCAGAAGGCCACCAAACCTTACTCAAGACGACTACCACGTTATGGACAGACCAGAACAGGTCATTCTTCTGCGCCTCAGAACAGGACACAATAGGTTACGCAACCACATGTATGCAAAATTCAAGATTGGTGACTCAGTCATGTGCACATGTGGTTTGGCGTCGCAGACAGCAGAGCACATACTCCAGGATTGCCCAAACTACAACATATCCAGGCGAACCTTCTGGCCTAGAGAGACAACAGTGGAAGATAAACTCTATGGACCGCTGAATGAACTAAAAAAGACTGTTAGATTCATACAAGAGACAACATTGCAGTTATAAACATAATTTAGGCGAACGAAAGAAGAAGAAGAAGAAGAAGAAGAAGAAGAAGAAGAAAGAGTGTCACAAGTGATGGCCATTCTTTGGTTAATTGCTTTTTATGTTTCACTAATTATTTTAATATATTAAATTATTAGTAAGAGTACTTTCCTGTATTAGCATGCCTGGTTCGTTGGCATGAACGAGACTCATCACTTCTCTCAGGTGTATAACGCAGGTGTATAATATAATTTAGTATTAGGATCCAGAACACCAAAGACTGAGATTTGTGGAAAGCCATGAACGCCTACGCCAGCCGGCACTTGATGATGATTATTATTAGTATTTGCATATACAGAAAATATTTTAAAATGGGGTTTCTACTTATGATTTGGTAACAGGAAAGTAAAGGTAATATTCCTCTTTCGATAGAGTGTCGAGAGGAATGAGAGGATCAACTTCATTGCACCAGGTTTGCTCAGTTTCTTTCCACACAGCGGCCTGGCGAAAGCATCGTACAAAGCACAAGAGTCTCAGAGTCTCTGACAAAGATGCACTTGACTTATAAGACTTTTTCTTATGATGTGCTGTGACCTAATTGCTAGTTAAAAATAGCTGCATATTTATTATATTAATTAAATGTCATGTGAAATGTTCGTCATTAGTGAAAGAACAATTCATGAAAATGTATCATATTGTCTTAATGTACTAACTGCATTGCGACAGCTTTCTTTTGTTGACTAAATATTATAAACATTAATGTAAGTAACTAAGTTTGTGACTGCTGCACAAATTAAGCAGCAGTTAATTAATTATTAAGATATTAAATAATAAAAAAATTAAAATATTAAATATTAAAATAATTAACTGTTCACTAAAAATTGATTTCTACCTTCTGCTCTACAATTACAGCACACTGTTCTGTATCTAATAATTAATTAATAGTCAGCAATTAAAAATTAAATACTAACTTATTTAAAACATATAACTTATTTTACAGCACTGTATTTAAAATTAAATAATTAAGTGCTGCAAGAAAAAAAGTACTCCTTACTTAACACCTTACAAGTTTACAGACGGGTCTGAAAACTGGCTTTGAAAATTATTTTCAGACATGTAAAATGCTGAAATATTAATTATTATGCAAGTACACAGATACATTACTGCTACACATGACATTTGTATTCTGTTTAATGTTAGTACTTAAATTTTTTTTTTTTTTTCGCTTTTCCATCCTGTTTCAGGATATTGCGGTCAACATCAGCATCTTTCAGCTGTATGTTGATTCCTAGGCTAGATTACGCTCATCAGCACGCCACGACTTTCTGAGCGACCGGCTCCATACTCTCATAAGTCACTTTTGCGATTCGAACCACTGCTAATTCTTGTCGCGTCACGTGACGAGAGTATTCGGGGTTAGCGGAGAAAGCTGCTAACCCCTCAGCCATGGAGCCGGCCGTACTTAAATTACCAGTTCTAATTGTAAATAAATACAGGTCCGCTATATAGTTTATTGTATCGGCGCCGCAATCGGAGTATGACGGCCGGCCGTGGCCATGTCACTAAATATTTTGTCCTGAACGTCTGCAAACACCTGGAATGCTGAAAATCTTCATATTTATGTAAAATTGAACGGGGAATTCAAATATGGAAGAAAATATGCTGGGAATGTTCAATTACATGAGTTATAAAACAAATTACCTTACTAATCGTGAAAAGAACCAAATATAATCCAAATAAATCGGTTTTTTTAATATAATAACTTGGCGGTTAGCTAGCAAAACCACTTCTAAATATATGAGAATAACTTCCCCTTTGATCGTACCACACTGCTTTCGTTTTTTTTGTTCTTTTAGCAGTCCATGTCAAACCGGAAGTGATCGTTCGAGGACGCAGGAAAAAGTTCGCAAAATTACACAAAAAAAAGTGAAGAGCTAAAAAAAAGGGCGATAATTCTGAAATTGCTACTTCTCAGTCTGAATAATAAAAAAATAAAGAAAAGATTAATTATTATTATAATTAATTATTCTTATTTAATAATCTAGACAGCCATAGTCAGGCAGCTTACATCGGCTTAAAATCAAAATAATGAAAACAATACAATATGAATATACGAGGTGGTTCACGGGGATTCAGCCTGAATAATTATTAATTATCATTCAGGTTACGGTTCAGTTGGGTTCGTAGCTTGGAGCCTTTTGACTGTCAACTTGAAGAAGACATGGTTTGTTAAAAGTGTTTGTGTAGTGTAGGTATTACGCATTCATTGAATACGGATTCATTGGAGTGCGTAGGGACGCGATTAAGGTTGCACATCAACTGGGAAATCAAGTTTTGACTTAACAATCATACAATGTTATCACTATCATCAGTATCTTTGGGAGGAATGTGGGAACACAAAGAAGGAAGAACCAGTAGGGTGAGTTGTCAATCAACCTGTAGTGGAGATAGATCATAATAGTATTAGTAATTAATAACTAATAATAGTACTAGTTGTAAAAAGGAAATCAAATTAATCTGTTACATCCTAGCTGGTAGAAGTTCAAGTTGGTAGAAGTACAGCTAGGGTTAGAATTAAATTGTAAGAAGATAATAATTATGTTCCTCACTAGGAAGAAAACACAATCACAATGTAATATTCACAATAATATTATGCAGGTTAAAAAAATTAATTGCATATCCTTTACAGAATGGTCAGTCAACCCCATAATTTGTTGGCTGCTGTGATTTCTTGGCAAGTTTATGTTCAGTGGTTTGTCATTGCTTTCTGAATGACCGGCACTCATACCATTATCATTTCTATAAAAACTAACGCAAGGCGGTCTGCTGCAATATCGTCTGCAGCCATGGTTTAAATGCGATATTATATACTGCGTCCATAACCCCTTTGCAACAGTGCTTCTTCAAGGCACCCCCCATCAGATGTTATGACTTTTCTGAGATAGTTGTATTGATTGACTTGTTTAAGAATATGCAGGTAAGGGGGAATAATATTAAACAAGTGAGTCGGTAGTTATCTCAGAACAGTGATAATGTCTGATGGGAGGTGCCTTGGTGAGATTAGAACAAGAATTGCCTTAGTGAAAGTAGCCTTTTGCAAGATAGAAAACATACTGATCAATAAAAAGATGTCAGTTGCAACGAGAAAAAAGAGTGTTGAGGTGTTACATAGAGCCTGTACTTTTGTATTGATGTGAAGCTTGGACAGTGAGCAGACAAACTAAAAAATATCTAATGGCTGTGGAAATGTAGTTTCTGAGGAAAATGCAAAGAATACCATGGACAGACAGAAAAACCAATGACCAAGTACTACGAGAAGCAAATGAAAACCATAAACTGATTAGAGAAATTAGACGTAGACAGTCACAATGTTTTGGCCACACTAAGAGAAGAAATAAATTGAAGAGCTTGGTGACAACTGGCAATATTGAGGGGAAAAAACAAGGGGAAGGTAGAGAAGTAAATACCTGGATGGCTTAGCCACGTGCTATGATCGAGACAAGAACACAGATCTGATCCACGACTCTGGTGATCGTGTGAGATGGTGAAACATGACCGCCCACGCTTATCGGCATGGCATATGATGATGATAGGGTACCATCAATCTTTATTGACGACGCCGAACTAGAGATGGTAGACCATTTTACATATCTAGGATCAGTGGTAAATAGCAAATTATCCCTAGATCAGGAAATCAACATCCGGATTGGTAAGGCAGCAACAACAAAGAACAGGTTAAGAAAAAGAGTCTGGGAGAACAGGAAGCTTACTGTCAAAACAAAAGTCCTTGTCTATCAAGCCTGTGTCCTTAGTACTCTTCTTTATGGCAGTGAAACCTGGACAACTTACTCACACCAAGAGAAACGTTTAAACAGCTTTCATATGCGGTGTCTGCGAAGAATTCTTGGTATTAACCCTACCAGACCTGAGGCCCTAACCCTAACTGTCCCCTATACCTGGGCTCCTGAGCATTAAAGAGAAAAAAAACCAACATGATGTAGAAAAATGTTAGTTACATGCAAACAAGTGGTTAGAATAAGATGTAACTAGGAGACATTGTAGAAAATAGATCTACCTTTCATCTAGCGCCGATATTCCATCTTTGTGTGCCAATCCAGTCTGAATAAACCAAAGTATCGATCACCTGTTGGACTGTGAAAAGCCTAGACCTACTTCGCTTACTTGTTGAAGTGTTGGTTCATCAATCGCTCGTTTCATTGTGAATTTTCATAAATTGTTCGCGTTAATCCACACAAGGTCAATTCAAACCCATTTGCTATGGCTAAACATGAGTTTTGACCACGATTGGTTGATTATTTTTAGTTTGTGACGCATATTTATCACGAAATAGGCAAAATGCCGAAAATTCAGGACAGCGGTATAGCGGCACATTCGGAAATTTCTGAAAACCGGTACAGCGGTCTGGTAGGGTTAAATGGCAAGACAAAATCACAATTACTGAAGTATTGGAAAGAACAGGTTGTGTCACGGTTTATTCCATGCTCAGTCTTCGTAGACTTAGATGGATAGGACATCTTAGGAGGATGGATGATGGTAGAATACCATAGGACATCTTTTTTGGTGAATTACAGATGGGTAAGAGATCTCAGGGTCGGCCTCTACTACAATACAAAGATGTGTGTAAGCGGGACATGATTGATACAGGCATTGATAATGCACAGTGGGAGCAAGTCACCGCTGAATGTGTTGCATGGAGGGCAATGATCAGAAATGGAATAAAGACAAAGGAGAAAATTATTGCAGATAAGTCACACACCGAGCGTGTGAGACGTAAGATGGTGCATGATGGTGGAAATGACCATGTGTTCACATGCACCCACTGTGAACGAACATTTACAGCGTGAATTGGCCTTATCAGTCACATTCGCTACCGCCATAGGTAAAAGTTATGCCTTTTTAAAGCACAAACTATCGTCTGTCAAGACGGCAAGGTGCCAATGATATGATGATGATAATACACACGCACACACACACACACACACACACACACGCATGCATGCACGCATGCATGCACACACACACACGCACACACACACACACACACACACATTCATACTATCCATACTATTGTATGCATATGAATCATAGACATTGAATAGAGCGAGTTGAAAGAAACAGTATATAGTTTCTCCATAAAATCCTAAGATCTCTTAGAGGATGAATGTCCTGTCTGCAGAAGACCAGTTCACAAAAACATTTGATTATCCACATCAGGACAAGACAGTTGTTGGTGATTGGTCACATTATGAGACAAGAGAGTTTGTAAATGGTTGTGACAACCAGGAAGATTGAGGGTGTTAAAGGCAAAGGTAAACATAGGTACAACATGCAAGGTTGGTTGAGAGTGGACACAAGATAATCAGTGGTCAAGCTTATCAAGAGCACAGAAAATAGATGGTTGTGGGGGATCATGGTTGCCTGCTCCCGCTTGGCATGACACCTGGTGTTGATGATTTGCTTGGTATATGGCTCCATGGCAAAAGAGTTAACGGATGCAACACATAATCCCGCATATCGTGTTCGAAACACAGCTGCGTGCGATTTGGCAGCAGACCGCCTTGCGTTGGTTTTTAATGAAAATGGTATGAGTGCTGGTTGTTCAGAAATCAATGGCAAACTACTGAACGTAAACTTGCCAAGAAATCACAAACAGCCAAAAAATGCTGGGGTTGACTGTGATGTCCTGTACAGGATCTACAACTAACTAACAATGAGTAAGTCAGTTTTGTTTGTAGAGGCTCTACCCTTGTAACTCTAGCTAGTTTGGTACATTCACCGGCTGTGTGGATTTGATTTTTACAAAATAAGAGAAGGATAATACTTTCTCTCCTGACACCTAGCCACCTCGAATAAGGGCGAAAAACTAGGAGGACCTATATGTATGTTCTTCTTTTGCCCTGTATCCTTTATTGGAGCATAGGCCCTCAGCCAAGCTATTCTTTTCTTTTGCTATTTCCTGCAACCTGCTCCATGTCTTCTCCTCATTATACATCTCTTTAATTTCCTTCTCTATGTTCTATTCCGGTCTCCGTGGCCAAAGGCTTGCGAACGCGGTTCGTGAGCCGTTTAACAGGCGTTTGAAACGCAGCTACGACTGATTTGTGCAGCAGACCGTGTCGCGTTGTGCTATAACATGTTGGTATGAGAGCCAGTTGTTCAGAAAGCAATGGCAAACTACTGAACGTAAAATTTGCCTAGTACATCAACAGCAGCTGAAAAATGCTGGTGTTGACTGCATTGTCCTGCAAGGGATATGCAAAAAAAAATGTTCTGTTAGGTCTCCTACCGCCTGTGCTGTCTTTCCCAATTTGTATGTAATTCTTATATATTAGGCACCAATTCTGGAGATTTTCCTAGGTGAATAGAAGTAAATCAGCAATCCAAACTTCTTGTGGATTTATCTGCTTTACATCATTCATACTTATGTTACTGGAGGTCAGCATGGCACAATGGATATGATCACTTATTCTTAAACAGGTTCAACCCTTACACCAATCAGCTAGGCTAAAATGTTGATTTCTTGAGCTTGACTTGGGGATGTAAATCACAAGTACCTCTGAAGTCAGAATGGGTTTACCTGAGGGCGAGAGACACTGGTGATAGAGTCAATAGAGAAAGCTAATCCGCACACAAAAATGAGTTCAGTGCTATTAATGCACCACATCGTTTTTCTCAGCAAATAACGAAGATAGAATCATGACATTTTGCACACTACAATTATGGCATGTGCCGATTGTGTGCACCAAATTAAAATCCAACCGGCTAAATAATATGGATGCTATAAACTGTTGAAATGGAGCATGTTAGCAACTTGCGTTATAAGCAGCGAATTGTAATAGAATTTCTCATTGTAGAGAAGAAAACTGTTTTGAACTTTCACAAGCATCTACATCTATACGATGTGTATGGAAGTTTTGCAGTGGCAGGAGTACAGCCAATCATTGGGTTCAGGGAATCAAAGAATCAGGAAGTGGGGATACAGAGTTGCATAATCGGCCTCAGCCACCAACGCAGAAATGTTGAAATGCACTGAGGGCATTATTCTTACTGTTGGAGAGAACTTTGTGGCTAAGATCATTACAAGTGACGAAACCTGGACATATCATTTTGAACCTGAGACAAAATTCAATGAGTGGCATCATCTGCAATCACCAAGAAAGAAATTCAAGACAACTCCTTCGGCTGGAAATATCATGATCACTGTCTTTTGGGAATTGAAGATGTAATTCTTGTGGATGTTATGTCAAGAGGAGAGACAATCAATTGGCAAACTTACATTAAGACATTGAAAAAACTCAATCAATGTTTTTGCAGAGTTTGGCTGCACAAGAATCAAGCAGGCCTGCTTCTCCTTCACGACAATGTGCGCCCTCACACAAAGTTTGGCAATACGAGAAGCAATCACCAAATTGGGTTGGACTGTACTACCCCATACACCCTATAATTCTGATTTGGCACCCTCTAATTTTCATCTATTTGGTCCACTTAAAGATGCACTCCATGGGACAAGGTTTGAAGATGAAGGAGTGATTCATGCAGAGAAGAAATGGCTACATAATCAAGACAAAATCTGGTATGGGCATGGATTACATGCACTTGTTTAGCGTGGGCATAAAGCCGTACAAGTTGATGGGGATTATGTTGAATAAAACCTATGTTTACATGACATATCCATGTATATTATTTACACATTTCATGCTTTTTGAATAAACATCTCCTTAGAGAAACAATGTGGTGCATTACTTTCTGAACTCCCCTCATAGTAACACGGGTATGGGCTACACTTGAGTTTAAAGCGAGCAAACATTAAAATAACTTTTAAAAACTTAACTAAAATAAAATATGGTTACTTATGATCATGTTCTAGTCAAGCTTACAGATTCTACATGTCATGTTTTGGTGATTCATTCACTCTGTCATATATAGGAGAGTCTTCTTCTCTTTTGGTTGGCTAAGTTAATCTTTTCCCCTGATCTTGAGACTTGATTGTAATTGGTTGCATTTTGCAGCTAAAGTTGTCCTCTGGATGGGGCAGCCAGTCCACACTAACCCTCTTTAGTGGCCTCTTGTCATACGCATGATAGTTACAGAGTTACCATTCTTTGCTTCCCATAATGGCGGTTGCATATCCTTTACATGTCGCCGCAGTCAACCCCAGCATTTCTTTCTATTTGTGATTTCTCTTCAAGTTTACATAATAGTTGGCCATTGCTTTCTGAATGACCGGCACTCATAACTTTGAATGCAAAATAAACGCAAGGCAGCCTACTGCCAAATCACCCACAGCTGTGATTTGGTATGCCTTATGTGGGATCATGAATTGCATTCGTAAACCCTTCGCCACAGGGCATTAAGGGCCCGGTAACACATTAACGATGGTTGTATGCATCTTGCGAACATTAAACATCCCATGACAGTTGGAAAATTTAATAGAGTAGGGCCCCTTTGGCTGCTGCTCAGATTAAAATTTTAAATGAGAAAACTGTTGCACAAATATATTAAAGCATCATCGTTTTCCCTCATCCAGTATCTTGCCAGCTGGTGTGGGCGATCATGCTTCTCCCAAATTGCGATCATGTTTTTGTCTTCTCATAAAGTGACCAAATAATGATGGTCTTGTATGTGATAGGTTGTCTATGTGATTTAGCTTCCTCAAAATGTCCTGATTGCTCATTTTGGCTGTCAAAAATTTAAATTTTTCCCCATTCTTCTATAAAACTAATCTCAAAGGTTGCTAGAGATTTTTTCGCCTATTTACTAATTGGCCAGGATTCACAGCTGTATTTAAATTGTTAAAATTTGTTTTATTTTAACATGCAAGAACTCTTTTTCTAATGGTCAAGGACAAGGACTTATTGCAAAAAATGTTCTTCATTTGATAGAATGCATTTTTTGTTTTTCCCTTTTTTCTGTTCTTTATCTCAGTGATGCATCTTCCATCTGATGTTATCCACATGCCTAGATGTCTGAATTTCTGCACTTCCCCAAAAAAAAAACATCATTTACTTTAATTACACTTTTGGGCACTCTGTATCTTTGATATCACCATGACTTTTGGCTTTCTATTATTAAAGCTACATGGGTAAAAAAAATCCAGGCGCCTGGTTTATTTTTCTTTGGTTTTTGGCAATTGTTTTCTTAGTCCATACCTGCCCCACACAAATTTGCTGGCTCCTGAGAAAAAGTAACAGGCTTCTGATTTACTTAGGTCTTTTTTACCCCTGAAAGCACGTTTCCAGGATTAGAAAAATCTAGGTTCCCCAGTCACCACTGTGCTTAAAAAGTTTACCTGGTATAAAACATTTTCTATGGTTTTTTAAACCCCTTTTGGGCAAAAAAAAAATATCTGCTGGTTCTGGAAAAAAGGGTGTGGCTTCTAAATTATGTTTATTTTTTTTTCTACTTTTGCTCTTTATGAATCTAGTATCACACATTTGGGGGTACTGAGATTCTTCTTGTGTGAACTGTGTCAGGGAGACAGGGAGTTTTCGGGAAATTTAAATCTACGTGCAATGAAGTGACCCCCTTTGAAAAGGGAAATGAAATATTTTTTTGGGAAAAATATTGGGTTTTTTTTTTATAGGTCTCCTGTTGGAAAGAAACTTCTGTATTCTGGACGAAAAAAAAGCATGAGATGCATTGTGAGAGGGCGGTCGGCAGGTTTGCATCCAGAATATCCGGAAGTCTGTCATTTTCACATTCTTCTGTTTCGTGCTGTCGATGTACCTGATGTTTGCTTTTGGGCAACGACCGTACATGCACCACTACGTGGTATGATCAGCCGGGACCGTGTGTGACGCCCAAGTTTTTCAGGATGGGGGGGTTTAGATCTGGGCATTTTTGGGTCCCGTTTTGGCCCCGGCCAGGCTGAATATATCGCAGTGATCTGTTACGGGACATTGTGGGGTGCTTTAAAACAAGGGGAAAATCTTGCCTTGGGATAATAATGTTGATGTGAGTATGATGTTTCTTATTGGCAATTACATTTTCCAGATTTAGAACACCCTTTTTCCTACAATTTCCCCATTTTGGTGCCTATTACTTACTAAATACGCCAGGAGAAAAGATAGTATAATGACTAGATGCTAGCCTTAAGAGTCGGGTTTTCATGGTTTACACCAGCATTGAGGCGGATTTAAAAAAATGATTTGGTATATCCGTTCCATCTATCTGAAAATTCTTTTTACTGGTTAAAACTGGTGTATATTATTCAAGGTACTTTGAATACGCCAGAGCCATGGTAGGAAAAAGACAAAGCCAGCCTTATTGGGGGCTTTTTTCATGGGTTTTAAAACCACATTTATTTGGAATTTAAAATTTCTGACCTGGTTTCAATTTGATCTATATGGGAAAAAGGAGACCAAGGGGAAAGTTTTTCGAATTAAAGGCAGCACCAAAATGCCGCCCACCCTCACCCACAGAAATCTTTTATTGGTCGGGAATAATAGTGTCTAGCAATTTGCCCCATGCGATCAAGGGGTGTCAAGGGGGGGGGGCCTTTTAATTTTACGGGTTTTTGTAAAGGGCTCACTAACCTTTTTATGTAGGTCAAATTTTAAAAAAAAAGAAGTACTTTAATCATGTATCCTTTATTTGAGATAGCCCTCACCATCTATTTCTTTTCTTTTGCTATTTCCTGCAACCTGCTACATGTCTTCGCTCCTCTTATACATCTCTTTAATTTCTTCTCTATGTTTCTATTCCGGTCTCCGTGGCCAAAGGCTTGCGAACAGCTTCGGGCCGTTTAAACAGTGCGTTTGAAACGCAGCTACGACTGATTTTGCAGCAGACCCGTTCGCTTGTGCTATGAACATGTTGGTAGAGAGCCAGTTTGTTCATAAGCAGGGCAACTATGACGTAAATTTGCCTAGTACGTCAACAGCAGCTGAAAAATGCTGGTTTATGACTGCATTGTCCTGCAGGATATGCAAAAAGAATGTTCGTTAGGTCTCCTACCGCCTGTGCTGTCTTTCCCAATTTGTATTTAATCTTTATATATTAGTCCCAATTCTGGAGATTGTTCCTAGGTGAATAGAAGTAAATCAGCAATCCAAACTTCTTGTGATTTATCTGCTTTACATCATTCATATTATGTTACTGGAGGTCAGCATGGCACAATGGATATGATCACTGTTATTCTTAAACAGGTTCAACCCTTACACCAATCAGCTAGGCTAAAATGTTGATTTCTTGAGCTTGACTTGGGGATGTAAATCACAAGTACCTCTGAAGTCAAATGGGTTTACCTGAGGGCGAGAGACACTGGTGATAGAGTCAATAGAGAAAGCTAATCCGCCACAAAAATGAGTTCAGTGCTATTAATGCACCACATCGTTTTTCTCAGCAATAACGAGATAGAATCATGACATTTTGCACACTACAATTATGGCATGTGCCGATTGTGTGCACCAAATTAAAATCCAACCGGCTAAATAATATGATGCTATAAACTGTTGAAATGGAGCATGTTAGCACTTGCTTATAAGCAGCGAATTGTAATAGAATTTCTCATTGTAGAGAGAAAAACTGTTTTGAACTTTCACAAGCATCTACATCTATACGATGTGTATGGAAGTTTTGCAGTGGCAGGAGTACAGCCAATCATTGGGTTCAGGAATCAAAGAATCAGGAAGTGGGGATACAGAGTTGCATAATCGGCCTCAGCCCCAACGCAGAAATGTTGAAATGCACTGAGGGCATTATTCTTACTGTTGGAGAGAACTTTGTGGCTAAGATCATTACAAGTGACGAAACCTGGACATATCATTTTGAACTGAGACAAATTCAATGAGTGGCATCATCTGCAATCACCAAAAGAAATTCAAGACAACTCCTTCGGCTGAAATATCATGATCACTGTCTCTTGGGAACTGAAGGATGTGAATTCTTGTGGAGCTTTTGCTAAGAGGAGAGACAATCATTTGCAAAGCTTACATTTAAGACATTGAAAAAACTCAATCAACTGTTTTGCAGAGTTTGGCTGCACCAAGAATCCAAGCAGGACCTGCTTCTCCTTGACGACATGTGGCACCCTCTACACAAAGTTCTGCAACTACAGGAAGCAATCACTAAATTGGGTTGGACTGTACTAACCCATACACCCTATAATTCCTGATTTGGGTCACCTCTAATTTTCATCTAATTTGGTCCCACTTAAAGATGCACTCCATGGGACAAGGTTTGAAGATGAAGGAGTGATTCATGCAAGAAGAAATGGCTACATATCAAGACACAATCTGGTAGGGGCATGGAATTACATGCACTTGTTTTAGCGCTGGGCATAAAGCCGTACAAGTTGATGGGGATTATGTTGAATAATACCTATGTTTACATGACATATCCATGTATATTATTTACACATTTCATGCTTTTTGAATAAACATCTCCTTAGAGAAACAATGTGGTGCATTACTTTCTGACACTCCCCTCATAGTAACACGGGTATGGGCTACACTTGAGTTTAAAGCGAGCAAACATTAAAATAACTTTTAAAAACTTAACTAAATAAAATATGTTACTTATGATCATGTTCTAGTCAAGCTTACAGATTCTACATGTCATGTTTTTGGTGATTCAGTCACTCTGTCATATATAGGAGAGTCTTCTTCTCTTTTGGTTGGCTAAGTTATCTTTTCCCCTGATCTTGAGACTTGATTGTAATTGGTTGCATTTTGCAGCTAAAGTTGTCCTCTGGATGGGGCAGCCAGTCCACACTAACCCTCTTTAGTGGCCTCTTGTCACACGCATGATAGTTACAGAGTTACCATTCTTTCTTCCCATAATGGCGGTTGCATATCCTTTACATGTCGCCGCAGTCAACCCCAGCATTTCTTTTCTATTTGTGATTTCTCTTCAAGTTTACATTAAGTAGTTGGCCATTGCTTTCTGAATGACCGGCACTCATAACTTTGAATGCAAAATAAACGCAAGGCAGCCTACTGCCAAATCACCCACAGCTGTGATTTGTATGCCTTATGTGGGATCATGAATTGCATTCGTAAACCCTTCGCCACAGGGCATTAAGGGCCCGGTAACACATGAACGATGGTTGTATGCATCTTGCGAACATTAAACATCCCATGACAGTTGGAATTGAATAGAGTAGCCACTTTGGCTGCTGCTCAGATTAATTTCAAATGAGAAAACTGTTGCACAAATATATTAAAGCATCATCGTCCATCATCCAGTATCTTGCCAGCTGGTGTGGGCGATCATGCTTCTCCACAAATTGCGATCATGTTTTTGTCTTCTCATAATGTGACCAAATAATGATGGTCTTGTATGTGATAGGTTGTCTATGTGATTTAGCTTCTCTCAAAATGTCCTGATTGCTCATTTTGGCTGTCAAAATTAATTTTCCGCATTCTTCTATAAAACTACATCTCAAAGGTTGCTAGAGATTTTTTCGCCTATTTACTAATTGGCCAGGATTCACAGCTGTATTTAAATTGTTAAAATTTGTTTTATTTAACATGCAAGAACTCTTTTTCTAATGGTCAAGGACAAGGACTTATTGCACAAAATGTTCTTCATTTGATAGAATGCAGTTTTTGCTTGTCCTTTTCTGTTCTTTATCTCAGTGATGCATCTTCCATCTGATGTTATCCACATGCCTAGATGTCTGAATTTCTGCACTTGCACAAAAATAACATCATTTACTTTAATTACACATTTAGGCACTCTGTATCTTTGATATCACCATGACTTTTGGCTTTCTATTATTAAAGCATACATGGGTAGAAAAATCCAGGCGCCTGGATATTTTTCTTTGGTATTTGCAATTGTTTTCTTAGTCCATACCTGCACACACACAAATTTGCTGGCTCCTGAGAAAAAGTAACAGGCTTCTGAATTACTATAGGTCTTTTTCTACCCCTGAAAGCACGTTTCCAGGATTAGAAAAATCTAGGTTGCCAGTCACCACTGTGCTTGAAAATGTTTACCTGGTATCAACATTTTCTATGGTTTTCTTAACCCGTATTTGCAAAAAAAAAAATATCTGCTGGTTCTGGAAAAAAGGGTGTGGCTTCTGAATTATGTTTATTTTTTTTTCTACTTTTGCTCTTTATGAATCTAGTATACACACAGTTGGGGTACTGAGATTCTTCTTGTGTGAACTGTGTCATGGAGACAGGGAGTATTTCTGGAATTATCTACGTGCAATGAAGTGACCCCCATTGCAAAGGATGAAATATTTGTTTGTAAAAATATTGTTTTGTTTTTATAGGTCTCCTGTTGGAAAGAAACTTCTGTATGTCTGGACGAAAAAATGCATGAGATGCATTGTGAGAGGGCGGTCGGCAGGTTTGCATCCAGAATATCCTGGAAGTCTGTCATTGTCACATTCTTCTGTTTCGTGCTGTCGATGTACCTGATGTTTGCTTTGGTCAACGACCGGTACATGCACCACTACGCCTGGTATGATCAGCCGGCACCGTGTGTGACGCCCAAGTTTATCATGGATGGGATGTTAGATCTGACATTTTCTGTGTCCCGTTTGCTGGCCAGGCTGAATATATCGCATGTGATCTGTTACGGGACATTGTGGGGTGCTTTAAGACAAGGAAGATCTTGCCTTGGGATAATAATGTTGATGTGAGTATGATGTTTCTTATCTGGCAATTACATTTTCCAGATTTAGATCACATATACCATACAATTTCCCATATTCTGGTGCCTATTACTTACTTAAATACGCCAGGAGAAAAGATAGTATAATGACTAGATGCTAGCCTTAAGAGTCGGTTGTCATGGTTTACACCAGCATTGAGGCGGATTAAAACTGATTGCTGGTATATCAGTTCCATCTATCTGACAAATTCTTTTTACTGGTTAAAACTGGTGTATATTATTCAAGGTACTTAGAATACGCCATTGAGCCATGGTAGTAAAATGACAAATGCCAGCCTTATTGGGTCTTTTGTCATGGGTTTAAATCCACATTGATTTGAATTTAAAATACTGACCTGGTCTATCACTTTGATCTATATGAAAATGGAGACCAGGAAATGTTTTGCGAATTAAAGGCAGCCACCAAGATGCCGCCCACATCACCCACAGAGTCTTGATTGGTCGGTAATAATATGTGTCTAGCACCATTTGCCTAGTGCGACTCAAGGTGTGTCAAGGGGTCCTTTAATTGTACAGGGTGTTTTGTAAGTCTCACTAACCTTTTCATGTAGGTCAAATTTAAAAAAAATGAAGTACTTGACATCATAAAAAAATTTGCTAAAAATTCATTAAATTAGTTACAATAGTCACTGCAGTGGTCTAACACTGTTTTTGGGAAAACTGGAAAGTACCAATGAAGTATTCATTATAACAGGTGTTGGAAATGTCTACCACGGGCTTCAAAACATGACTTTACATGTCTCTTCATATTGTCAAATACCCTCTGCAACGTGTCTGTTGTTATTTCCGTGTGTATTGACCACCATTTCAAAAGACTTGTTCAACCAAAAAAATTCTTTAGTCCGTTGATAACATCATTCTGTTTGAAGTGCAAAGAATTACTCCAGCAGATGACAGCCATTCGCTGCATATTGCTTCACGATGGACTGTGGGGCATATTTTTTTATGACGTCATGTACTTCATTTGTCAAATTTCTTCTATATACAAAGTGTAGTGAGACTTTACAAACACCCTTATAATATCTAAAATATGTCAATTTCATAATCAATAGTAAACTAGATGAGCTTCCATCTAGTGAGGTGATGATGAGAAGGTCTAAAGTGCAAGTGTTGCCTACCTATTTCTGTTTTTTTATTTTTATTCTATGAGGGAAAGTCATTAAGTAACAGGAATTTATTATAAATAAACTGTAAGAGTATGGACAGCGAAATCTTATTTCCAGGACTCAAGCATACCCCGTGAAGGGGTTGTGAGGATTAAGCAGTTTGTGCATTTGCAATAGTGATTACTAAATGGCTTGGGCACTATCAATTTACACCATGGAAAAGAGAAGGCGTTATTTGGTTTTTTTTTTTTGGTGGTCTGAGGGTGTGAACCCATGTGAAATCTTCCAAAGTTGATGGAGATGAGTCCTTGTGTTGAACACAGTGTTGATCCACGACTTTGGTGATCGTATGAAATGGCGAAACATGACCGCCCAAGCTTATCTGCATTGACACATCATGATGTTAAATCTTCTTCTACCCTTTACCACCTATATCCTTCTCATATTACTCATCTGTCTCTAATTATCTTCTCCGTGTGTTGACCATCAATGTCCTTCTCATATTACTCATCTGTCTCTAATTCTCCTCTCTGCGTGTTGACCACCCATGCCTTCTCATATTACTCATTTTCTCTAATTCCTCCTCTCTGTGTGTGACCACCTATGTCCTTCGTCATATTATTCATCCGTCTCTAATTCTCTTCTCCTTGTGTTGACCACTCATGTCCTTCTCATATTACTCATCTGTCTCTAATTCTCCTCTCCATGTGTTGAACACTCTTGTCCTTCTCTATTCTAATCTCCTCTCTCTTCTCCATGTTGTGACCACCCATGTCCTTCTCTATTACTCATGTCCCTCTAATTCTCTTCTTGTGTTGACCACTCATGTCCTTCTCTATCTCATTCTCTATCTCCATGTGTTGACCACTCATGTCCTTCTCATATTACTCATCTGTCTCTATTTCCTCTTCTTGTGTTGACCACTCATGTCCTTCTCATATTACTCATCTGTCTCTAATTCTCTCTCCTTGTGTTGACCACCCATGTCCTTCTCATATTACTCACCTGTCTCTAATTCTCCTCTCCATGTGTTGACCACCCATGTCCTTCTCATATTATCCATCTGTCTCTAATTCTCTTCTCCATATGTTGACCACCTATGTCCTTCTCATATTATTCATCTGTCTCTAATTCCCTTTTCATATGTTGACACGTACTCATGTCCTTCTCATATATTCTCTGTCTCTAATTCTCCTCTCTATTTGACTGTCCACTCATATTACTCATCTGTCCTCTAATTCGTCTTCTCCTGTGTTGACCACCCATGTCCTTCTCATATCTCATCTGTCTCTATTCCTTCTCATGTGTTGACCACCCAGTCTTCTCATATTACCCATCTGTCTCTAATTCCCTTCTCCGTGTGTTGACCACCCATGTCCATATTATTCATCTGTCTCTAATTCTCTTCTCCATGTGTTGACCACCCATGTCCCTTTCATCTCTCTAATTCTCTTCTCCATGTGTTGACCCCCATGTCCTTCTCATATTATTCATCTGTCTCTATTCTCTTCTCCATATGTTGACCACCTATGTCCTTCTCATATTACTCATCTGTCTCTAATTCTCTTCTCCATATGTTGACCACTCTGTCCTTCTCTATCTCATTCCTCTAATTCTCCTGTCTGTTGACCACTCATGTCCTTCTTCATATTATTCATCTGTCTCTAATTCTCTTCTCCTTGTGTTTGACCACCCATGTCCTTCTCTATATAATTCTTCATTCTATTCTTGTGTTTGAGCACCCATGTCCTTCTCATATTACTCATCTGTCTCTAATTCCCTTCTCCATGTGTTGACCACCCTGTCCTATTACTCTCTGTCTCTAATTCTCTTCTCCATATGTTGACCACCTATGTCCTTCTCTCTCCTAAATTCTCAGCTCTGTCCACTCATGTCCTTCTCTCTCTAATGTCTCATCTATCTCATGTGTTGATCATATGTCCTTCCTGTCTCTAATTCCCTTCTCCATGTGTTGACCAACTCATGTCCTTCTCATATTATTCATCTGTCTCTAATTCTCTTCTCCTTGTGTTACCACCCATGTCCTTCTCATCTCTATTCTCATCTCCTTGTGTTGACCACCCATGTCCTTCTCTCTCTAATTCTCATCTCCTTGTGTTGACCACCCATGTCCTTCTCTCTCTAATTCCCTTCTCCATGTGTTGAGTACTCATGTCCTTCTCATATTATTCATCTGTCTCTAATTGTCATCTCCTTGTGTTGACCACCCATGTCCCTTCTCATATTATTCATCTGTCTCTAATTCTCTTCTCCATGTGTTGACCACCCATGTCCTTCTCTCTCGAATTCTCATCTCCTTGTGTTGACCACCCATGTCCTTCTCATATTATTCATCTGTCTCTAATTCTCATCTCCTTGTGTTGACCACCCGTGTCCTTCTCATATTACTCACCTCTGTCTCTAATTCTCTCTCCTTGTGTGACCACCCATGTCCTTCTCTCTCTAATTCCCTTCTCCATGTGTTGACTACTCATGTCCCTCCTCAATATTATTCATCTGTCTCTAATTCTCATCTCATTGTGTTGACCACCCATGTCCTTCTCTCTCTAATTCTCATCTCCTTGTGTTGACCACCCATGTCCTTCTCATATTACTCATCTGTCTCTAATTCTCTTCTCCATGTGTTGACCACCCATGTCCTTCTCATATTACTCATCTCTCTCTAATTCTCTTCTCCATGTGTTGACCACCCATGTCCTTCTCATATTACTCACCTCTGTCTCTAATTCTCTTCTCCTTGTGTTGACCACCCATGTCCTTCTCTCTCTAATTCTCATCTCCTTGTGTTGACAACCCATGTCCTTCTCATATTACTCACCTCTGTCTCTAATTCTCTTCTCCTTGTGTTGACCACCCATGTCCTTCTCTCTCTAATTCCCTTCTCCATGTGTTGACTACTCATGTCCTTCTCATATTATTCATCTGTCTCTAATTCCCTTCTCCATGTGTTTGACTACTCATGTCCTTCTCATATTACTCATCTGTCTCTAATTCTCTTCTCTGAATGTTGACCACCCATGTCCTTCTCATATTACTCATCTGTCTCTAATTCCCTTCTCCATGTGTTGACTACTCATGTCCTTCTTATATTATTCATCTATCTCTAATTCTCCTCTCTGCATGTTGACCACCCATGTCCTTCTCTCTCTAATTTCTCATCTTCATGTGTTGACCACCCATGTCCTTCTCATATTACTCATCTGTCTCAAATTCCCTTCTCCATGTGTTGACTTCTCATGTCCTTCTCATATTATTCATCTGTCTCTAATTCTCATCTCCTTGTGTTGACCACCCATGTCCTTCTCATATTACTCATCTGTCTCAAATTCCCTTCTCCATGTGTTGACTTCTCATGTCCTTCTCATATTATTCATCTGTCTCTAATTCTCATCTCCTTGTGTTGACCACCCATGTCCTTCTCATATTACTCACCTCTGTCTCTAATTCTCTTCTCCTTGTGTTGACCACCCATGTCCTTCTCTCTCTAATTCCCTTCTCCATGTGTTGACTACTCATGTCCTTCTCATATTATTCATCTGTCTCTAATTGTCATCTCCTTGTGTTGACCACCCATGTCCTTCTCTCTCTAATTCTCATCTCCTTGTGTTGACCACCCATGTCCTTCTCTCTCTAATTCTCATCTCCTTGTGTTGACCACCCATGTCCTTCTCTCTCTAATTGTCATCTCCTTGTGTTGACCACCCATGTCCTTCTCTCTCTAATTCTCATCTCCTTGTGTTGACCACCCATGTCCTTCTCTCTCTAATTATCATCTCCTTGTGTTGACCACCCATGTCCTTCTCTCTCTAATTCTCATCTCCTTGTGTTGACCACCCATGTCCTTCTCTCTCTAATTCTCATCTCCTTGTGTTGACCACCCATGTCCTTCTCTCTCTAATTCTCATCTCCTTGTGTTGACCACCCATGTCCTTCTCATATTATTCATCTGTCTCTAATTCTCATCTCCTTGTGTTGACCACCCATGTCCTTCTCATATTACTCACCTCTGTCTCTAATTCTCTTCTCCTTGTGTTGACCACCCATGTCCTTCTCTCTCTAATTCCCTTCTCCGTGTGTTGACTACTCATGTCCTTCTCATATTATTCATCTGTCTCTAATTGTCATCTCCTTGTGTTGACCACCCATGTCCTTCTCTCTCTAATTCTCATCTCCTTGTGTTGACCACCCATGTCCTTCTCTCTCTAATTCTCATCTGCTTGTGTTGACCACCCATGTCCTTCTCTCTCTAATTCCCTTCTCCATGTGTTGACTACTCATGTCCTTCTCATATTATTCATCTGTCTCTAATTGTCATCTCCTTGTGTTGACCACCCATGTCCTTCTCTCTCTAATTCTCATCTCCTTGTGTTGACCACCCATGTCCTTCTCATATTACTCACCTCTGTCTCTAATTCTCTTCTCCTTGTGTTGACCACCCATGTCCTTCTCTCTCTAATTCTCATCTCCTTGTGTTGACAACCCATGTCCTTCTCATATTACTCACCTCTGTCTCTAATTCTCTTCTCCTTGTGTTGACCACCCATGTCCTTCTCTCTCTAATTCCCTTCTCCGTGTGTTGACTACTCATGTCCTTCTCATATTATTCATCTGTCTCTAATTCCCTTCTCCATGTGTTGACTACTCATGTCCTTCTCATATTACTCATCTGTCTCTAATTCTCTTCTCTGAATGTTGACCACCCATGTCCTTCTCATATTAGTCATCTGTCTCTAATTCCCTTCTCCATGTGTTGAACTACTCATGTCCTTCTTATATTATTCATCTATCTCTAATTCTCCTCTCTGCATGTTGACCACCCATGTCCTTCTCTCTCTAATTCTCATCTTCATGTGTTGACCACCCATGTCCTTCTCATATTACTCATCTGTCTCAAATTCCCTTCTCCATGTGTTGACTTCTCATGTCCTTCTCATATTATTCATCTGTCTCTAATTCTCATCTCCTTGTGTTGACCACCCATGTCCTTCTCATATTACTCATCTGTCTCAAATTCCCTTCTCCATGTGTTGACTTCTCATGTCCTTCTCATATTATTCATCTGTCTCTAATTCTCATCTCCTTGTGTTGACCACCCATGTCCTTCTCATATTACTCACCTCTGTCTCTAATTCTCTTCTCCTTGTGTTGACCACCCATGTCCTTCTCTCTCTAATTCCCTTCTCCATGTGTTGACTACTCATGTCCTTCTCATATTATTCATCTGTCTCTAATTGTCATCTCCTTGTGTTGACCACCCATGTCCTTCTCTCTCTAATTCTCATCTCCTTGTGTTGACCACCCATGTCCTTCTCTCTCTAATTCTCATCTTCTTGTGTTGACCACCCATGTCCTTCTCTCTCTAATTGTCATCTCCTTGTGTTGACCACCCATGTCCTTCTCTCTCTAATTATCATCTCCTTGTGTTGACCACCCATGTCCTTCTCTCTCTAATTATCATCTCCTTGTGTTGACCACCCATGGTCCTTCTCTCTCTAATTCTCATCTCCTTGTGGTTGACCACCCATGTCCCTTCTCTCTCTAATTCTCATCTCCTTGTGTTGACCACCCATGTCCTTCTCTCTCTAATTCTCATCTCCTTGTGTTGACCACCCATGTCCTTCTCATATTATTCATCTGTCTCTAATTCTCATCTCCTTGTGTTGACCACCCATGTCCTTCTCATATTACTCACCTCTGTCTCTAATTCTCTTCTCCTTGTGTTGACCACCCATGGTCCTTCTCTCTCCTATAATTCCCTTCTCCGTGTGTTGACTACTCATGTCCTTCTCATATTATTCATCTGTCTCTAATTGTCATCTCCTTGTGTTGACCACCCATGTCCTTCTCTCTCTAATTCTCATCTCCTTGTGTTGACCACCCATGTCCTTCTCTCTCTAATTCTCATCTGCTTGTGTTGACCACCCATGTCCTTCTCTCTCTAATTCCCTTCTCCATGTGTTGACTACTCATGTCCTTCTACATATTATCATCTGTCTCTAATTCGTCATCTCCTTGTGTTGACCCACCCATGTCCTTCTCTCTCTAATTCTCATCTCCTTGTGTTGACCACCCATGTCCTTCTCATATTACTCACCTCTGTCTCTAATTCTCTTCTCCTTGTGTTGACCACCCATGTCCTTCTCTCTCTAATTCTCATCTCCTTGTGTTGACAACCCATGTCCTTCTCATATTACTCACCTCTGTCTCTAATTCTCTTCTCTTTGTGTTGACCACCCATGTCCTTCTCTCTCTAATTCCCTTCTCCGTGTGTTGACTACTCATGTCCTTCTCATATTATTCATCTGTCTCTAATTCCCTTCTCCATGTGTTGACTACTCATGTCCTTCTCATATTACTCATCTGTCTCTAATTCTCTTCTCTGAATGTTGACCACCCATGTCCTTCTCATATTACTCATCTGTCTCTAATTCCCTTCTCCATTTGTTGACTACTCATGTCCTTCTTATATTATTCATCTATCTCTAATTCTCCTCTCTGCATGTTGACCACCCATGTCCTTCTCTCTCTAATCTCATCTTCATGTGTTGACCACCCATGTCCTTCTCATATTACTCATCTGTCTCAAATTCCTTCTCCCATGTGTTGACTTCTCATGTCCTTCTCATATTATTCATCTGTCTCTAATTCTCATCTCCTTGTGTTGACCACCCATGTCCTCTCATATTACTCATCTGTCTCAAATTCCCTTCTCCATGTGTTGACTTCTCATGTCCTTCTCATATTATTCATCTGTCTCTAATTCTCATCTCCTTGTGTTGACCACCCATTTCCTTCTCTATTACTCACCTTCTGTCTCTAATTCTCTTCTCCTTGTGTTGACCACCCATGTCCTGCGCTCTCGAAATTCCCTTATCCATGTGTTGCACTACTCATATCCTTCTCATATCATTCATCTGGCTTCTAATTTCATTCCTCGTGTTGACCACCCATGTCCTTCTCTCTCTAACTTTCTCATCTCCTTGTGTTGACCACCCATGTCCTTCTCTCATTCTACTCTACATCATACCTTTTGTGTTGGACCACCCATGTGCTTCATATCTCTAATTGTCATCTCCTTGTGTTGACCACACATGATCTTCTCTCTCAATTCTCTATATCCTTGTGATTGACCTACCATGTCCTTCTCTCTTCTAATTATCATTATCTTGTGTTGACCACCCATGTCCTTATCTCTCTAATCTCTCATCGCATGTGTGGACCACCCTGATGTCCTTCTATCTCTCTTTATTCTCATTATGCCTGTGTTGACCACCCATGTCCTTCTCTCTCTATATTTCCTTCTCATTGTGGACTACTCATGTCATTCCTCATCTTATTCATCCGTCTCTAATTTGTCAGCTCCTTGTGTTGACCACCCAGTCCTTCTCCTCTCAATTTTCAATCATCTCCTTGTGCTTGACCCACCCATGTCCTTCTCTCTCTAATTCTCATCCCTTGTGTTGACCACCAATGTCCTTCTCTCTTCTAGATTACAATCTCCTGTGTGTTGACCACCAGTCCTGGCTCTCTAATTCCCATATCCTGTGTGTTGACCCACCCATGGTCCTTCTATTCTCTAATCTCCTACTTCTCCATTGTGTTGACTTCACCATGTCCTTCTACATATATTCATCGATCTCTAATTGCATTCTCCGGTGTTGGACCATCTCATGTCCTTATCTCAAATTATTCATCTGTCTTCTAATCTCTTTCTCCATGTCGTTGACCACCATGTCTTCTATTCTTCTAATGCTCATTTCCTTGTGTTGACCACCCATGTCCCCTTCTCATATTATTCATCTGTCTCTCATTCTCATCTCCTTGTGGGGGACCACCCATGTCTCTCTCATATTACTCACCTCTGCTCTAATTCTCTTCGCCTTGTGTGGACCACCATGTCCTCTACTCTCTAATTCCCTTCCCATGTGTTGGAATATCATGTCCTTATCAACTTCATTCATCTGTCTCCTAATTCTCATCTCCCTTGTGTTGACCACCCAGTCCTTCTCTCTCTAATTCTCATCTCCTTGTGTTGACCACCCATGTCACTTCTATCTCTAAATTCTCATTCCTTGTGGTGACCCACCATGTCATTCTCTCTCTAATCTCATCTCCTTGTCGTTTGAGCCATCCATGCTTCTCTCTCTAATTCTCATCAGTCCTTGTGTTGATCCACCCATGTCCTTATATATTATTCATCTGGTCTCAATTCTCATCTCAGGTGTTGACCACCCATGTCCTTTCTCATATTACTCCACCCCTCTGTCTCTAATTGCATCTTCTACTTGTGTGACCACCCATGTCTTCTCTCTTAATTCTTCTCCGGTGTTGACTACTCATGTACCTTCGCATATTATTCATCTGTCTATAATGTCCACTCCTTGTGTTGACCACCCATGTCCTTCTTCTCTAATTCTCATCTCCTTGTGTTGACCACCCCATGTCCTTCTCCTCTAATTCTCATCTCATGTGTTGACCCACACATGTACTTCTCTCTCTAATCCCTTCTCCAATGTGTTGACTTACTCATTGTCCTTCTCATATTATTTCATCTGTTCTATAATTGTCTCTCCTTGTGTTGACCACCATGTCTTCTCTCTCTAATTTCATCTCCTTGTGTGGGACCACCCATGGCCTTCTCTCATATATTCTCATCTCCTTGTGTTGACCACCATGTCCTTTCTCTCTAATTCTCATCTCCTTGTGCGACCACCCTATGTCCTTCTCTCTTAATTCCCTTCTCCATGTGTTGACTCCTCATGTTCTTCTCAGATTATTCATTGTCTCTATTGTCATCTCCTTGTGTTGACCATCCATGTCATTTCTCATAACTTCTAATTCATACTGTCTCTAATTCTCTTCTCCATGTGTTGAAGCCAATCCCATTGTCTTCTCTCTATAATTGCTCATCTCCTTGTGTTGACACCCATGTCCATTCCTCATATTCATAATCTGGCTCTGAATCTTCCACATTCCCCTTGTGGTGACCAACCCATGTCTCTCTCATAATTACTCGACCCTCTGTCCTGATATTTCCTTCTCCTATGTGTTTGACACCCATGTCCTTCTCTCTCTAAATTCCCGTGTCTCCATGTGTTAACTACTCATGTCCTTCTAAAGTATTATTTCATAACGCTCTCTAATTCTCAACTCCTTGTGTTGCCACCCATGTCTTTCTCTCTCTGTAATTTCTCATCTCCTTGTGTTGATACACCCATGTCCTTTTTATATTATCTCCATCTGTCTTCTAATTACTTTTCGCCATGTTGTGATTCGATACCCATGTCCTTCTCATATTCACTCATGTCTCTAATCTCTTCTCCAATGTTGACCACCCAAGTCCTTCTCTCTCTAATTCTCTTCTCCATCATGTGTTGACTTTCCATGTCCTTTGTCACATATGACGCCATCTTTGTCTCTAATTGCCTTCTCCTTGTGTCATGACCACACCATGCTCCTTCACATGATTACTCATTCTCTCTCTTAATTCTCATCTCCTTGTGTTGACCACCCATATTTGTCCTTCTCAATTTTACTCATTCTCTCTAATGTTCTCGTTTATACTTGTGTTGACCACCCATGTCCTTCCTATAGTACTCATCTTTGTCTCTAATTCTCTTCTCTGAATGTTGACCACCCATGTCCTTCTCATATTACTCATCTGTCTCAAATTCCCTTCTCCATGTGTTGACTTCTCATGTCCTTCTCATATTATTCATCTGTCTCTAATTCTCATCTCCTTGTGTTGACCACCCATGTCCTTCTCTCTCTAATTCTCATCTCCTTGTGTTGACCACCCAGTCCTTCTCTCTCTAATTCTCATCTCCTTGTGTTGACCACCCATGTCCTTCTCTCTCTAATTCCCTTCTCCATGTGTTGACTACTCATGTCCTTCTCATATTATTCATCTGTCTCTAATTGTCATCTCCTTGTGTTGACCACCCATGTCCTTCTCATATTATTCATCTGTCTCTAATTCTCTTCTCCATGTGTTGACCACCCATGTCCTTCTCTCTCTAATTCTCATCTCCTTGTGTTGACCACCCATGTCCTTCTCATATTATTCATCTGTCTCTAATTCTCATCTCCTTGTGTTGACCACCCATGTCCTTCTCATATTACTCACCTCTGTCTCTAATTCTCTTCTCCTTGTGTTGACCACCCATGTCCTTCTCTCTCTAATTCCCTTCTCCATGTGTTGACTACTCATGTCCTTCTCATATTATTCATCTGTCTCTAATTGTCATCTCCTTGTGTTGACCACCCATGTCCTTCTCATATTATTCATCTGTCTCTAATTCTCTTCTCCATGTGTTGACCACCCATGTCCTTCTCTCTCTAATTCTCATCTCCTTGTGTTGACCACCCATGTCCTTCTCTCTCTAATTCCCTTCTCCATGTGTTGACTACTCATGTCCTTCTCATATTATTCATCTGTCTCTAATTCACATCTCCTTGTGTTGACCACCCATGTCCTTCTCTCTCTAATTCTCATCTCCTTGTGTTGACCACCCATGTCCTTCTCATATTACTCACCTCTGTCTCTAATTCTCTTCTCCTTGTGTTGACCACCCATGTCCTTCTCTCTCTAATTCCCTTCTCCATGTGTTGACTACTCATGTCCTTCTCATATTATTCATCTGTTTCTAATTCCCTTCTCCATGTGTTGACTACTCATGTCCTTCTCATATTACTCATCTGTCTCTAATTCCCTTCTCCATGTGTTGACCACCCATGTCCTTCTCATATTACTCACCTCTGTCTCTAATTCTCTTCTCCTTGTGTTGACCACCCATGTCCTTCTCTCTCTAATTTCTTTCTCCGTGTGTTGACTACTCATGTCCTTCTCATATTATTCATCTGTCTCTAATTCCCTTCTCCATGTGTTGACTACTCATGTCCTTCTCATATTACTCATCTGTCTCTAATTCCCTTCTCCATGTGTTGACCACCCATGTCCTTCTCATATTACTCACCTCTTTCTCTAATTCTCTTCTCCTTGTGTTGACCACCCATGTCCTTCTCTCTCTAATTCCCTTCTTCATGTGTTGATTACTCATGTCCTTCTCATATTATTCATCTGTCTCTAATTCCCTTCTCCATGTGTTGACTACTCATGTCCTTCTCATATTACTCATCTGTCTCTAATTCCCTTCTCCATGTGTTGACCACCCATGTCCTTCTCATATTATTCATCTGTCTCTAATTCCCTTCTCCGTGTTATTTAGGTCTCTATCTTGTTTCAGCCGGTCTCCCTGGCCTAGGGGTTAACGTCTCTCTTCGTAATCCCGTATATTCTCTCGAGTAACGTATCCTGTGCGAGAATCGGTAGCAGTTCTCGCCGTGTTGGTAAGTTACGGAGTATGTGAGCCGGCCACTCAGAAAGCAATGACAAACTACTGAGTGTAATCTTGCCTAGTACATCAACGCAGCTGAAAAATGATGATGTTGACTGCAACGTCCTGTAAGGGATATGCAACCAAAAATAAAAAATAAAATTGTGTTTCATTTCCCCTGTTGGTTCCAGACATAGGACTTTCTAGTTAAACTATTGTCAGGTTTTCTCAATATTTGTCCTCTCTGGTGCCAGCATCTCGTCCCCTCCTCTTGACTACCTTGAATCTGTCTTTTACTCCCTAAGCTTAGCACGAGTGATTCTGTCCTACCACCTTCTGTTCCACATGGGAACCTGTTAATGAATGCGTGTAGTTTATTGGTAGTTGTTTTAATCATACTCCTTGTTTCTGATTCAGTTCTGCAGTAATGATTTAACATTGCCCAGGCAGGTTTAACCTGCAACAAGAAACTGGATGTGTCAGATGAAAGGTGTAAATATCGCAGTTCTGCTGTAAACAAGAATAATGTAATTATGCCCAAAAACAAAAAAAAGTATTGGATGAACGAAAAGAACAGAAAATGAAGATTTAACATTACTATTAAATTGTATAAATGGGGAAGCCATGGCTGAAATGTTACGCTATCGGCCTCAGACGGTTTAATCCCTGCATAGGACTGGGAATTTGTCCAAGAACCACTGTTACCTAATGAAATCACATGCCCCCTGATCTCTCGAGTGGTGAGATCCGATACCTAGCCTTCTTGGATCTGGGCAGAAAAAAACAGGAGGTCCCGTATGCAAGTTAAAAACCACACGGCAATTATAAATTGCAATGAGTAGGTCATAAGGCGCCCTGGCCAGATTGTCAGAAAAAAAAATAAACCCACCCACGGGTAGATAGAGCTGATGACCTTGGATGGAATCTGTCTAGAGGAAGTAAATATGACACAGATGCAAGCCACATTCATCCACACCCTGACCTTGGATGGAATCTGTCTAGAGGAAGTAAATATGACACAGATGCAAGCCACATTCATCCACACCCTGACCTTGGATGGAATCTGTCTAGAGGAAGTAAATATGACACAGATGCAAGCCACATTCATCCACACCCTGACCTTGGATGGAATCTGTCTAGAGGAAGTAAATATGACACAGATGCAAGCCACATTCATCCACACCCTGACCTTGGATAGGATCTGTCTAGAGAAAGTAAATATGACACAGATGCAAGCCACATTCATCCACACCCTGACCTTGGATGGGATCTGTCTAGAGGAAGTAAATATGACACAGATGCAAGCCACATTCATCCACACCCTGACCTTGGATGGGATCTGTCTAGAGAAAGTAAATATGACACAGATGCAAGCCACATTCATCCACACCCTGACCTTGGATGGGATCTGTCTAGAGAAAGTAAATATGACACAGATGCAAGCCACATTCATCCACACCCTGACCTTGGATGGGATCTGTCTAGAGAAAGTAATATGACACAGATGCAAGCCACATTCATCCACACCCTGACCTTGGATGGGATCTGTCTAGAGAAAGTAAATATGACACAGATGCAAGCCACATTCATCCACACCCTGACCTTGGATGGAATCTGTCTAGAGAAAGTAAATATGACACAGATGCAAGCCACATTCATCCACACTCTGACCTTGGATGGAATCCGTCTAGAGAAAGTAAATATGACACAGATGCAAGCCACATTCATCCACACCCTGACCTTTGAGGTGCATAACTGGGTGTGATGCCCTGCCCTTGAAAAAAGGAACGAAGATGAGGAAGAAATATTCTAAATTTGGTTCTAGTTTTAATTCTGTTGTCTACCACGCCTCTTCCTAGTGCTATGAAAGCTCCGCCTGTGAATTCTTACTTTTATATCTATGTCTGTTCCCCACCTGTGGTTACATGGCTACCTAAATACTCTTAAATCTCAGAACAGTCATAACATGTGATGGGAGATGCCCTGAAGAGATTAGAACAGTCATAACATCTGATGGGAGATGCCTTGAGGAGATTAGAACAGTCATAACATCTGATGGGAGATTAGAACAGTCATAACATCTGATGGGAGATGCCTTGAAGAGATTAGAACAGTCATAACATCTGATGGGAGATTAGAACAGTCATAACATCTGATGGGAGATGCCTTGAAGAGATTAGAACAGTCACAACATCTGATGGGAGATGCCCTGAAGAGATTAGAACAGTCATAACATCTAATGGGAGATGCCTTGAGGAGATTAGAACAGTCATAACATCTGATTGGAGATTTAGAACAGTCATAACATCTGAAGGAGATGCCTTGAAGAGATTAGAACAGTCATAACATGTGATGGGAGATGCCTTGAAGAGATTAGAACAATCATAACATCTAATGGGAGATGCCTTGAGGAGATTAGAACAGTCATAACATCTGATTGGAGATTAGAACAGTCATACACATCTGATGGGAGATGCCTTGAAGAGATTAGAACAGTCATAACATCTGATGGGAGATGCCTCTGAAGAGATTAGAACAGACATAACATCTGATGGGAGATGCCTTGACAAGATTTAGAACAGTCATAACATCTGATGGGAGATGCCTTGAAGAGATTAGAATAGTCATAACATCTGATGGGAGATGCCTTAAAGAGATTAGAACAAGAATCGCCATGGTGAAGGAAGCCTTTATAAGATGAAAACATACTGACCAATAAAAAAGATGTCATTTGTAACGAGAAAGAGTGTTGAGGTGCTACATAGAACCTGTGCTTTTGTATGGATGTGAGAGCGCGTGGACAATGAGCAGACAAGCTGAAAAACATCTGATGGCTGTGGAGATGTGGTTTCTGAGGAAAATGCAAAGAATACGAAGGACAGACAGAAAAACCAATGACCAAGTTCTACAAGAAACAAATGAAAACTGTAAACTGATTAGAGAAATTAGGCATAGACAGTCAACATTTTTTGGTCACGTTATGAGAAGAAATAAATTGGAGAACTTCGTGACAACTGTTAAGATCGAGGGGAAGAGAGCAAGGGGAGGGCAGAGAAGTAAATACCCGGATGGCTTGGCCACGTTGTATGGCCGAGACAAGAACAATGAACTGATCCACGACGCTGGTGATCGAGTGAGATGGCAAAACATGACCGCCCATACTCACCGGTATGGCACATGAAGATGATGAAATACTCTTAAAGTGAGGTTTCAGTGATGATGTAGTATCAGATTATATTACAGCAACTTACACCTATGTCTTGTGCCTATCCCCAGTTTTGCTTACTCAAGAATGAAATCCAGAAAGTGCCTTATGCCACCCTTCAAGCCGAGTTCAAAGCTCAACAGATGGACTTAACCTACGACCGTCGCCATGGGGACTACATCATCACCCACGGGCCTGCTCAAGCGGTTATTAACGTATTTTACATAACCACATTTGACGAAGTGTTTAAAGATGGATTTGAACATCGGTTCCTGTGGTTCTTTCAGGACAGCCCGGTATCTTTTCCTGCTCGGTTAATTGAAAGTCCGTTTGACACGGTTACATTTCATGGCCGGCCGATACCAGTCCCCCATGACGGGATCGAGATTCTAAAGTATTTTTACAAAGATGACTGGTGGTTGGAGAACCTCCCGTGGATGTCCACCCACGTATTGACAACATGTGTTATGTAATGCCCACCCGCACACTGACAACATGTGTACATAATGCGGAATATTAATTTATTTTGGTGTAAAGATTTATCGCCGGTCTCCGCTACGAACGCTGTTCATAGTTCCGCTTACCTGTGTTCGAAACACAGCTGCGACCGATTTGGCAGCAGGACCCCGTCGCGCGGGGTTGTAACAAATTGGTATGGGAGCCAGCCATTCAGAAAGCAATGGCAAACTACTGAATGTAAACTTGCCAAGACAACAGCAGTAAAATGCTGGTGTTGACAGCGATGTCCTGTAAAAAAGGATATGGGGGAAAAAATAGATTTATCAGCCTAATAAAATGGCTACCAGACAGTTTTTCAAACTTTTTAGCAATTTTCAGGATAGAAAAAGTGATGAGAAATGGAACTGGCCAGCTTATCTCATATGCTATGCCTGGAACAGTGAAGGCTTAATACTTCAGACCTTAGTGGTTGTAACTGCTGTGGGGCTACTTTACCATTCTACAATAGTGGTGATTGTTCAAAGCCTGCCGTGATGTTTGTTCAAGTGTGGATATGAATGAGTTTATTATCAGGCTGAAATGTTCATCATGCTTAACTATTTATTAGACAGAAATGTTTATTAGACTGACATGTTTATCACACTGAAATGTTTATCACACTGAAATATGTATTAAACAATTGTTTATCAAACTAAAATGTTTATCACACCTGAAATGTGTATCATACTGAAATGTTTATCAAACTAACATGTTTATTCAAACTGAAATGTTGATCAAACTAACATGGTTTATCACACTGAAATGTTTATCAGGCTGAAATGTTTATCACACCAAAATGTATATCAAACTAAAATGTTTATCAAACAACTGTTTATCATACTGAAATATTTATTAGACATAAATGTTTATCAAATTGAAATATTTATCACACTGAAACCAACAATAAGCAAAGATGTGCAGACCAGATGGAAGCAGAGGAAGAGGCCGACCACGTAAACGATGGACGCAGGGAATAACAGAGTCCATGGGAATCTCGATACATGAAGCTCATAAGCGGGCATTCTCCCGCTGTTTATACTTCACATCGACACCACAAGGTACATGAGGAACATGATGAGATGAGGATCACCACTGAAATGTTTTTCACACAGAAATATTTATCAGGCTGAAATAATTACCTCGGCATCAGTACACCAGAAGTCTAAGAGCAAGTGCTCTGGTCCGTTTGGCCATAAGGACCTCCATTCTGTTCTCTCATCTACATTTTTACACAGAGGGTATACTACGTTAACCCATCTAGTGTTCTCTAATCTACATGTTTGCACAGTAGGTATACTACGTTAACCCATCTACTGTTCTCTATTCTACACGTTTACACAGTGGGCATACTACATTAACCCATCTACTGTTCTCTAATCTACATGTTTACACAGTAGGTATACTACATTAACCCATCTACTGTTCTCTAATCTACATGTTAACACAGTGGGCATACTACGTTAACCCATCTACTGTTCTCTAATTTACATGTTTACACAGTGGGCATACTATGTTAACCCATCTACTGTTCTCTAATTTACATGTTTACACAGTGGCTGTATGTTAACCCATCTACTGTTCTCGTAATCTACATGTTTACACAGTGGGCATACTATGTTAACCCATCTACTGTTCTCTAATCTACATGTTTACACAGTGGGCATACTATGTTAACCCATCTACTGTTCTCTAATCTACATGTTTACACAGTGGGCATACTATGTTAACCCATCTACTGTTTCTCTAATCTACATGTTTACACAGTGGCTATACTACATTAACCCATCTACTGTTCTCTAATCTACATGTTTACACAGTGGGCATACTATGTTAACCCATCTACTGTTCTCTAATCTACATGTTTACACAGTGGCTACACGTTAACCCATCTACTGTTCTCTAATCTACATGTTTACAAAGTGGGCATACTATGTTAACCCATCTACTGTTCTCTAATCTACATGTTTACACAGTGGGCATACTATGTTAAACCATCTACTGTTCTCTAATCTACATGTTTACACAGTGGGCATACTATGTTAACCCCATCTACTGTTCTCTAATCTACATGTTTACACAGTGGGCATACTATGTTAACCCATCTACTGTTCTCTAATCTACATGTTTACACAGTGGGCTATATGTTAACCCATCTACTGTGCTCTCTAATCTACATGTTTACACAGTGGGCATACTATGTTAACCCATCTACTGTTCTCTAATCTACATGTTTACACCGTGGGGCATACTGTGTTAACCCATCTACTGTTCTCTAATCTACATGTTTACACAGTGGGCATACTGTGTTAACCCATCTACTGTTCTCTAATCTACATGTTTACACAGTGGCTATATGTTAACCCATCTACTGTTCTCTAATCTACATGTTTACACAGTGGCTACACGTTTAACCCCATCTACTGTTCTCTAATCTACATGTTTACACAGTGGCTCTATACTTACATTAACCCATCTACTGTTCTCTAATCTACATGTTTACACAGTGGCCTAAACGTTAACCCATCTACTGTTCTCTAATCTACCATGTTTACACAGTGGCTATACTACATTAACCCATCTACTGTTCTCTAACTACATGTTTACACAGTGGGTATACTACGTTAACCCATCTACTGTTCTCTGTTACAGAACTGTTTACCAACATGTTACATTCACCATAACATGTTCTGGGGCTGGCCCCAGGAGGCATCCCTGTCCAAGCACAGGCCAGAATGATCACCTTCAGTTGGCCTGTTTGCTTCACCTTCAGTTTGGCCTATTTGGCTTCACCTTCAGTTGGCCTGTTTGGCTTCACCTTCAGACATCATATGATTCGTGCATTTCAAATGAATTCATGCTTCTTCTCTACTGAACATAAAATTTGTCTGGTACAGCATAAACAGCAAAAAAATACTGGGGTTGATTGCCACATTCTGTAAAAGCTATGGGGTTGATTGCCACATTCTGTAAAAGCTATGCAACTAACTAATTCATATGTAATACCTGCAGCTGTCCACCCTGCAGCTCAGAATTTGTTTTCTTCTCTGCCCATGATATTTTTCAATATTCTCTGTCTATGATATTCTCAACATTCTTTTCTGTCCATGATATTCTCATCATTCTTCTCTTTCCATGATTTTCTCAATATTCTTCTCTGCCCATAATATTTTTCAATATTCTCTGTCCATGATATTCTCAACATTTTTCTCTGTTCATGATATTCTCAACCTGTCTTCTCTGTCCATGATATTTGTTAATATTCTATGCCCATGATATTCTAAAACATTCTTCCGGTCAATGATATTCTAAAACATTCTTCTCTATCAATGATATTCTAAAACATTCTTCTCTGTCAATGATATTCAAAACACTTCTTCTGTGCTCATATTCTCAACATTCTTTCTCCTGGCTTATGATATTCTGAACATTCTTCTAAGATATTAAATCTTCACACACCCCCCCCCCCTCCTCTCTCTTCCCCCCCTCCTTCTCTCTTCACCCTCCCCCCCCCACAACCACAAACCCCCCCCCCCCCACCAGCTTCTGGATCATTTCGTTATTCATTGTTCAGCATACATCACAGACAGTTATTTATTCAGTAAGCAGAGTTTTTTACTTATCGTTATTTTTATGTTTCCCGTTATGTTACATTCTGCAGTGAAGTTTTATTTTCTTTATTTGTTGCAAATGAATACCATTTCACTATTAAGACTATCATTATGTTTTGTTACCTGTGATGTTATGTGGCAAACATATGGTTACACCTGGTGTTTTGTGTGCAGGTGTTCTTGTACGTAAAAGTAATGTTTATGGCATGGATTGGTTTCAATCCAGCAGCGTGGGCCAGAGAAGATAGATACTCCTGAAGCTTTGAGAGAAGATAGATACTCTCTGAAGCTTTGAGAGAAGATAGATACTCCTGAGCTTTGAGAGAAGATAGATACTCCTGAAGCTTTGAGAGAAGATAAATACTCCTGAAGCTTTGAGAGAAGATAGATACTCCTGAAGCTTTGAGAGAAGATAGATACTCCTGAAGCTTTGAGAGAAGATATGATACTCCTGAAGCTTTGAGAGAAGATAGATACTCCTGAAGCTTTGAGAGAAGATAGATACTCCTGAAGCTTTGATGGGGGAGGGAAGATAGTATACTCCTGAAGCTTTGATGAGAAGATAGATACTCCTGAAGCTTTGAGAGAAGATAGAACTCCTGAAGCTTTGAGAGAAGGATAGATACTCCTGAAGCTTTGAGAGAAGATAGATACTCCTGAAGCTTTGAGAGAAGATTAGATACTCCTGAAGCTTTGAGAGAAGCTTAGATACTCCTGAAGCTTTGAGAGAAGATAGATTACTCCTGAAGCTTTGAGAGAATATAGATACTCCTGAAGCTTTGAGAGAAGATAGATACTCCTGAAGCTTTGAGAGAAGATAGATACTCCTGAAGCTTTGAGAGAAGATAGATACTCCTGAAGCTTTGAGAAGTCCCAATAAGAGCGTTGATCTAGCTGTGGATACATATTGCCAATAGGGGTCTCGTGGGGGAAGTGGAGCGGGGGGTGTCTAGCTGGTAGGTCTGTTTGTGCGGTCTAGCTGGTAGGGTGTTTTTGTCCAGCTGGTGGTGGCTGTTTGGTGGGGTCTAGCCAGTGCTGTATTACTGGTGGGGTCTAGCCAGTGCTGTATTACTGGTGGGGTCTAGCCAGTGCTGTATTACTGGTGGAGTCTATCAGTGCTGTATTACTGGTGGGGTCTAGCAGTGCTGTGATTACTGGTGGAGTCTATCAGTGCTGTATTACTGGTGGGGTCTAGCCAGTGCTTTATTACTGGTGAGGGTCTATCAGTGCTGTATTACTGGAGGGGTCTATCAGTGCTATATTACTGGTGAAGTCTATCAGTGCTGTATTACTAGTGGGTCTATCAGTGCTGTATTACTGGGGGGGTCTGTTTGGTGGGGTCTAGCCAGTGCTGTATTACTGGTGGGGGTCTAGCCAGTGCTGTATTACTTGTGGGGTCTAGCCAGTGCTGTATTACTGGTGGGGTCTAGCCAGTGCTGTATTACTGGTGGGGTCTAGCCAGTGCTGTATACTGGTGGGGTCTAGGCAGTGCTGTATTTAATGTGTGGGGTTCTAGCCAGGGGCTGTATTACTGGTGGGGTCTAGCCAGTGCTGTATTACTGGTGGGGTCTAGCCAGTGCTGTATTACTGGTGGGGTCTAGGCAGTGCTGTATCTGTAGTTACAGGTGGTGGTGTCTATGGCAGTGCCACTGTATTACTGGGGGGTCGGTACTATCTGCATACGGGTTCATTTCTTTTGTCATATAGCTTGGTGGTGGCCTGTTTTGGTGGGGTTCTAGAGCAGTGCTGTATTACTTGGTGGGGGTCTGATAAGCACCAGTGCTGTGTTACTGTGGGGTCTAGCCAGTGCTGTATTACTGGTGGGGTCTAGCCAGTGCTGTATCAACTGGTGGTCGTCTAGCCAGTGCTGTATTCTGGTGGGGTCTAGCCAGTGCTATATTACTGGTGGGGTCTAGCCAGTGCTGTATTACTGGTGGGGTCTAGCAGTGCAGCTGTATTACTGGTGGGGTCTAGCCAGTGCTGCTTGTGTTACTGGTGGGGTCTAGCTAGTAGGGTATATTTGTCCAGCTGGTGGTGGCTGTTTGGTGGGTCTAGGCAGTGCTGTATTACTGGTGGGGTCTAGCCAGTGCTGTATTATGGTGGGGTTCTAGCCAGTGCATATATTTACTGTTGTGGGTCTAGCCAGTGCTGTATTACTGGTGGGGGTCTAGCCAGTGCTGTATTACTGGTGGAGTCTATGCCAGTGCTGTATTACTGGTGGGGTCTAGCCAGTGCTATATTACTGGTTGTGGTCTG
Source organism: Cepaea nemoralis (assembly GCA_014155875.1). Classification (NCBI taxonomy): domain Eukaryota; kingdom Metazoa; phylum Mollusca; class Gastropoda; order Stylommatophora; family Helicidae; genus Cepaea; species Cepaea nemoralis. The sequence continues at coordinate 73,209 of JACEFZ010015868.1, forward strand.
TTGTGGGGCTCTAGGCAGTACTATATTACTGTGTGGGGTCTAGCCAGTGCTATATACTGGTGGGGTCTAGCCAGTGCTGTATTACTGGTGGGGTCTAGCCAATGCTATATTACTGGTGGGGTCTGTTTGTGGCGGTCTAGGCAGTGTATATTACTGGTGGGGTCTAGCCAGTGCTATATTACTGGTGGGGGTCTAGCCATTGCTATATTACTGGTGGGGCTCAGCCAGTGCTGTATTACTGGTGGGGTTAGCCAGTGCTGTACATTAATGGTGGGGTCTAGCCAGTGCTGTATTACTGGTGGGGTCTAGCCAGTTGCTGTATACTGGTGGGGTCTTCTAGGCAGTGCTGTATTACTTGTGGGGTCTAGGCAGTGCTATATTACTGGAGGGGTTCTAGCCAGTGCTATATTACTGGTGGGGGTCTAGCCAGTGCTGTATTACTTGGTGGGGTCTAGGCCATGCTATATTACTGGTGGGGTCTAGGCCAGTGCTATATTACTGGTGGAGGTCTAGCCAGTGCTGTATTACTGGTGGGGTCTAGCCAGTGCTGTATTAAGGATGGGGTTAGCCAGTGCTGTATTACTGGTGGGGTCTAGCCAGTGCTGTATTACTGGTGGGGTCTAGCCAGTGCTGTATTACTGGTGGGGTCTAGCCAGTGCTGTATTACTGGTGGGGTCTAGCCAGTGCTGTATTACTGGTGGGGTCTAGCCAGTGCTGTATTACTGGTGGGGTCTAGCCAGTGCTATATTACTGGTGGGGTCTAGCTAGTAGGGTCTATTTGTCCAGCTGGTGGTGGCTGTTTGGTGGGGTCTAGCCAGTGCTGTATTACTGGTGGGTTCTAGCCAGTGCTGTGTTACTGGGTGGGGTCTAGCTCAGTTGCTAGATTATTGGTGGGTCTGGCAGTGCTGTATTACTGGTGGGGTGATAGCCAGTGCTGTCATAATGGTGGGGTCTAGCCAGTGCTATATTACTGGTGGGGTACTAGCCAGTGCTGTGTATTTCAGTGGGGTCCTAGCCAGTGCTGTGTTACTGGTGGTGTTACTCGCCATCTTGCTGTAATAACTGGTGGGTTCTAGACAGTGCTGTATTACTGGTGGGTCTAGCCAGTGCTGTATTATGGTGGGGTCTAGCCGATAGATTGCATATAACGGTGGGGTCTAGCCAGTGCTGTGTTACTGGTGGGGTCTAGCCGTGCGTATTACTGGTGGGGGTCTAGCCAATGCTGTATTACTGGTGGGGTCTAGCTAGTAGGGTCTATTTGTCCAGCTGGTGGTGGCTGTTTGGTGGGGTCTAGGGAGTGCTGTATATACAGTAGGTGGGGTTTACGATCAAGCTGTGTTCTTACTGGTGGGGTCTAGCCAGTGCTATTTTACTGGTGGGGTCTAGCCAGTGCTGGTATTACTGGTGGGGTCTAGCCAGTGCCGTATTACTGGTGGAGTATAGCCAGTGCTGTATTACTGGTGGGGTCTAGCAGTGCTATATTTACTGGTGGGGTGTGTTGTGGGGTCAGGCAGTACTATATTACTGGTGTGGGTCTAGCGCCAGTGCTATATTACTGGTGGGGGTCTAGTGTATGCGAAAAGTGCAGCAAGTGGCCCATGTCCTTATGTATACTCTTGTTATTCTTGGTAAACAGGGGGAACCGGCTTTCGGAGGTCTGCAATTTCTCTTGTTCCCTCAAATATCCATGTTTGAAAAGATAGTATTTTGGTTATTCTCATGCCACAAATCCTTACATGGACGTGAGTGATCGTATGTCACTCTCGTTCGGGTAAACTACGTATGGGAACCCGCCTTGCGCCAAGTGTGCTACTGGTGCGGGCTGCTAAGAAAATGGCGGGGCCAACACTTACCGTTCGACTTGTGCATAATTGTCCAAAGTTAATTAAGGATAACGACAGAAGTGCCAACAGACTACTGAGACAATTAATAAGGGTCTCCTACTGGGTGGTGGAGGACAGAAAAGGTAACCGTAGGCTGTTGTAATAAAGTTAGTACCTTATAAAATCTCATATTGTTGTGTAACGACGGAAGAGGGGGATATGGCAATAACAAGCAGTCTTGCTATATGTTGGTAGGGGGTGACCGTTAGCCGATTTGGCTCGCGTCTGTTCTTGGCATAGCCGGGGAAGTGAAACGGAACAATATATCTCACCAGAGGATTTCATTTGTTCTTGGCGTCAGATGAGCTGTTGCTATCTTTCTGTCTACGGCCTTGAATTGGGCATCTGGTCATCTTTCTGTGGAATATCATCATTGGATAGCTATACCAATCTATGATCCTATCTTCTGGAGCCAGAAGAGGCTATACACAGGACTATCTCTTTCGTCTGTTACTTGAAGGATGTGTCGGGAAGAAAGGGATTTCTCTATCTCATTGAGAAACTGCTTTCCCCCTTAAATCTATGTGTTCTGTGGGGGCACTCCCGGACTGCGGCGACAGCTCAGACAAAAGCAGCGGCCGGGAGGGGAGTACTTTTTTCCTGTCTTGGGGAATGGGGAATACACTGCGTCCATACAACCCCCAATACTATATAGGGACACCCCACACAGGATGTAGTTTTTGAGAAAGGCGCGTTTTCAAGTGAGAGGGAAGCATGGAAATGATTGTGCCAAATCATAAAAAAGGCTTTGGGATGAATGTGGAGAGTGGTCGTTGGGCAAAAAGACAACAGGACTTCGTCCGGGGAAGCCTCAAACGGACGGGTCAACCAGGGGGCCCCCTGACAGGTAGGGCCCCTAAATTGGTATTAAATATAGTGTATTTTTGTGAAAATGAGTCAGCCCCGTCGCTCAGGTTTGTTTGTCATTCCGGTCCTCTTCTAGAGAAGTGAATATGTTTTTAAAGGACATTTTCACCAGTGCTTCTAGGCAACGCCAAATGTCCGACGAGGCCAAATCAAGGGTTTTGGGTGTTAACTCTGAGACAGAGGCAAAAGGGGCAGGTCTTGAGGCAAGGCATTTTGGGTAACTGGTGCATTGCCGGTCTTTTCAACAACATACCCCGAGAGAGTTGTTTTATGGAGGGAGCCCTAAGAGAGATTTTCTGGTTACCCTTTTTACCAGACATTAAAAGGCACCCCTCCCTTATCCCTCCCAACACCTCACCGTATCTGCAACCGTAAAGCTTTTCATAGGTCAGTGAAGACCTGGTGCCGAATTAATTTATGTGGCAATGAAAAGAAGTCCTCAACACCCCAGTCGCTTGGATTCTACAAAGCCTGGGGAATCTAAAAACCATTGCTGGAGAAGGAAGGAGTTTCGACATTTTTTGGTGAGATATATCTGGACAGATCAGACGTTTTGAAATGGATTGGAAAGTGGTGACTGGAGGTCGTGTCCAAAAAATTTACCCGTGTAGTGTCTGTGTAGATCTATCTGTTTATTGCATTTATGTTTTCCCGTGTGTTTGATTTGGTTAATAAATTACTTTCCCGTTGTTCTGACATGCCATGTTTTTTATGTGTCAGCCCGAAGAACCTGCGGAAAAAGGGCCCTAGGTCGAAAGGAAGCTGACTGAGTCCCGGGAAAAAAGGAGGAGGGTGGCAGGTAAAAGACCTATCCCAGCCGGGCTAGGAAGATTAATTAAACATTGTGACCGGGCTATTTGGGGGGCCCCCCAGTAGCTTTTTACATCTAGCCAGTGCTTATTAATGGTGGGGTCTAGCCGTGCTGTATTAATGGTGGGGTCTAAACCAAATGCTATATTACTGGTGGGGGCTGTTTGTGGGGGTTAGGCAGTGTTTATTACTGGGGGGTCTAAAGCCCCCGTGCTATATTAAATGGTGGGGGTCTAGCCCAGTGCTATATTACTGGGGGGTTAGCCAGGGGCTGTATTACGGGTGGGGTCTAGCCAGTGCTGATTACGGGAAAGGGGCTAGGCAGTCTTTTATTACTGGTGGGGCTAGCCAGTGCTGATTTTGGTGGGGTTTTAGGCGGGGCTGTATTATGGTTTGGGGTTTTTACAGGGCTGTATTACGGGGGGGGTCTATTTAGAGCTATATTACTGGGGGGAGTTATCAGTGCTGTATTACTAGTGGGGGGCTATCCCGTGCTGTATTACTGGTTTTGGGGCTAGCCAGTGCGTTTTTACGGGGGGGGTCTAGCCCCGGGGCTTATTACTGGTGGGGTCTAGCCAGTGCTGTATTTCTGGTGGGGGCTAGCCCGTGCTGTATTACTGGTGGGGGCTAGCCCGTGCTATATTTTCTGGGGGGGGGGTCTAGCCCGTGCCCGTATTATGGTGGGGGGGCTAGCCACTGCTATATTACTGGTGGGGTCTAGCCACTGCTATTTAAATTGTGGGGTTTTTAGGGGATGTATATTAAATGGTGGGGTCTAGCCAGGGCTATATTTCTGGTGGGGGTTCCCAGCCAGTGCTGTATTACTGGTGGGGTTAGCCCCCTGCTATATTTTCTGGTGGGGGCTAGGAAATGCTTTTAAATTTCTGGTGGGGGGGCTAGCCAGTGCTGTATTACTGGTGGGGTCCCAAACCAGTGCCCATATTACTGGTGGGGTCTAGCCAGTGCCCCGTATTTCTGGTGGGGGCTAGCCAGGCTGTATTACTGGTGGGGGCTAGCCTTTCGGGATTTTTTGGTGGGGTTTTAGCCAGGGCTGGGATTTATGGTGGGGGCTAGCCAGTGCTGTATTACTGGTGGGGGTTCCCCGCCAGTGCTGTATTTTGGTTTGGGGGCTAGCCAGTGCGTATTGGTGGGGTTTTAAACCAGTGCTGTATTTCTTGGGGGGGTCTAGCCAGTGCTGTATTACTGGTGGGGGCAGCCATGCTATATTACTGGTGGGGGTTATCAGTGCTATATTACTGGTGGGGGTCTATCAGTGCTATATTACTGGGGGTCCTTTGCCCCTTTCTATATTACTGGTGGGGTTAGCCCAGTGGGTTATTTCTGGTGGGGGTCTAGCCAGTGCTGTATTACTAGTGGGGTCTAGCCAGTGTGGTATTTCTGGGGGGGTATATCAGGTTTCTATATTTTTGGTGGGGGGGGCCCATTTAGTGCCCATATTTTCGGTGGGGGGTCTATCAGTGCTATATTACTGGGGGGTCTTAAACCAGTGCTATTTACTTTGGGGGGGGCTTAAACCAGTTTCTATATTACTGGTGGGGTTTTGTTTGTGGGGTTAGCCAGTTTTTATATTTTTTGGTGGGGGTTTTATCAGTGTTTTTATTACTGGGGGGGTCTAGCCAGGCTGTATTATTTGGTGGGGGTCTTTCAGTGCTGTTTTCTGGGTTGGGGGGGCAGCCCGTGCTAATTACTTTGGGGGGGGGGAAACCCCCGTGCTGTATTACTGGTGGGGTCCCAGCCACCCGCTATATTAATGGTGGGGGGCTGTTTTGTGGGGGTTTTAGGCCCCCCAAAATTATGGTTTGGGTTTAGCCAGTGCTATATTACTGGTGTGGGGTCCTAGCCAGTGCTGTAATACTGGTAGGGGTCTAGCCACTGCTATATTACTGGTGGGGGTCTAAGGCCAGTGCTGTATTATGGTGGTCTATCCAAGTGCTACTCCCTGGTGAGGTCTGTTGTGGGTCATAGGCAGGTGCTTGTATTACTGGCTGGGTGATAGCCCAGTGCGTATATTACTTTGTGGAGAGGTCTAAGACCTAGTGCTACGTATTACTGGTGAGGTCCTAGCACCGTGCTATATTACTGGTGGGGTTCTAGCCAGTCTGCGTATTAACTCGGTGGGGTCTAGCCAGGCTGTCTTACTGGTGTGGTCTAGCCAGTGCTATATTACTGGTTGGGGTCTGTTGTGGGTCTAGGCCAGTGCTGTATTACTGGTGGGGTCTAGCCAGCTGCTGTATTACTGGTGGGGTCTAGCCAGTGCTGTATTACTGGTGGGGTCTAGCAGTGCTGTATTACTGGTGGGGTCTAGCCAGTGCTGTATTACTGGTGGGGTCTAGCCAGTGCTGTAATTCTGGTGGAGTCTAGCCAGTGCTGTATTACTGGTGGGTCTAGCCAGTGCTGTATTACTGGTGGGTCTAGCCATGCTGTATCACTGGTGGGGTCTAGCCAGTGCTGTATTACTGGTGGGGTCTAGCCAGTGCTGTATTACTGGTGGGGTCTAGCCAGTGCTGTATTACTGGTGGGGTCTAGCCAGTGCTGTATTACTGGTGGGGTCTAGCCAGTGCTGTATTACTGGTGGGGTCTAGCCAGTGCTATATTACTGGTGGGGTCTGTTTGTGGGGTCTAGCCAGTGCTATATTACTGGTGGGGGTCTATCAGTGCTATATTACTGGTGGGGTCTAGCCAGTGCTGTATTACTGGTGGGGGTCTATCAGTGCTGTATTACTGGTGGGGTCTAGCCAGTGCTATATTACTGGTGGGGTCTAGCCAGTGCTGTATTACTGGTGGGGTCTAGCCACTGCTATATTACTGGTGGGGTCTGTTTGTGGGGTCTAGGCAGTGCTATATTACTGGTGGGGTCTAGCCAGTGCTATATTACTGGTGTGGGTCTAGCCAGTGCTGTAATACTGGTGGGGTCTAGCCACTGCTATATTACTGGTGGGGTCTAGGCAGTGCTATATTACTGGTGGGGGTCTAGCCAGTGCTGTATTACTGGTGGGGTCTAGCCAGTGCTATATTACTTGTGGGGTCTAGCCAGTGCTGTATTACTGGTGGGGTCTAGCAGTGCTGTATTACTGGTGGGGTCTAGCCAGTGCTGTATTACTCGTGGGGTCTAGCCAGTGCTGTATTACTGGTGGGGTCTAGCCAGTTCTGTATTACTGGTGGGGTCTAGCCAGTTCTGTATTACTGGTGGGGTCTAGCCAGTGCTGTATTACTGGTGGGGTCTAGGCAGTGCTGTATTACTGGTGGGGTCTAGGCAGTGCTGTATACTGTGGGGTCCAGCCAGTGCTGTATTACTGGTGGGGTCTAACCAGTGCTATATTACTGGTGGGGTCTGTTTGTGGGGTCTAGGCAGTGCTATATTACTGGTGGGGTCTAGCCAGTGCTATATTACTGGTGGGGGTCTAGCCAGTTCTGTATTACTGGTGGGGTCTAGTCAGTGCTGTATTACTGGTGGGGTCTAGGCAGTGCTGTATTACTGGTGGGGTCTAGCCAGTGCTGTATTACTGGTGATGTCCAGCCAGTGCTGTATTACTCGTGGGGTCTAACCAGTGCTATATTACTGGTGGGGTCTGTTTGTGGGATCTAGGCAGTGCTATATTACTGGTGGGGTCTAGCCAGTGCTATATTACTGGTGGGGGTCTAGCCAGTGCTGTATTACTGGTGGGGTCTAGCCACTGCTATATTACTGGTGGGGTCTGTTTGTGGGGTCTAGGCAGTGCTATATTACTGGTGGTTGTAGCCAGTACTATATTACTGTGGGGGTCTAGCCAGTGCTGTATTACTGGTGGGGTCTAGCCACAGCTATATTACTGGTGGGGTCTAGCCAGTGCTGTATTACTGGTGGGGTCTAGCCAGTGCTGTATTACTGGTGGGGTCTAGCCAGTGCTGTATTACTGGTGGGGTCTAGCCAGTGCTATATTACTGGTGGGGTCTGTTTGTGGGGTATAGGCAGTGCTATATTACTGGTGGGGTGTAGCCAGTGCTATATTACTGGTGGGGGTCTAGCCAGTGCTGCATTACTGGTAGTGTCTAGCCAGTGCTGTATTACTGGTGGGGTCTAGCCAGTGCTGTATTACTGGTGGGGTCTAGCCAGTGCTATATTACTGGTGGGGTCTGTTTGTGGGGTCTAGGCAGTGCTATATTACTGGTGGGGTGTAGCCAGTGCTATATTACTGGTGGAGGTCTAGCCAGTGCTGTATTACTGGTGAGGTCTAGCCACTGCTATATTACTGGTGGGGTCTAGCCAGTGCTGTATTACTGGTGGGGTCTAGCCAGTGCTGTATTACTGGTGGGGTCTAGCCAGTGCTATATTACTGGTGGGGTCTGTTTGTGGGGTCTAGGCAGTGCTATATTACTGGTAGGGTCTAGGCAGTGCTGTATTACTGGTGGGGTCTAGCCAGTGCTGTATTACTGGTGGGGTCTAGGCAGTGCTGTATTACTGGTGGGGTCTATCAGTGCTGTATTACTGGAGGGGTCTATCAGAGCTATATTACTGGTGGAGTCTATCAGTGCTGTATTACTAGTGGGGTCTATCAGTGCTGTATTACTGGTGGGGTCTGTTTGGTGGGGTCTAGGCAGTGCTGTATTACTGGTGGGGTCTAGCCAGTGCTGTATTACTGGTGGGGTCTAGCCAGTGCTGTATTACTGGTGGGGTCTAGCCAGTGCTGTATTACTGGTGGGGTCTAGCCAGTGCTGTATTACTGGTGGGGTCTAGCCAGTGCTATATTACTGGTGGGGTCTAGCCAGTGCTGTATTACTGGTGGGGTCTAGCCACTGCTATATTACTGGTGGGGTCTAGCCACTGCTATATTACTTGTGGGGTCTAGGCAGTGCTATATTACTGGCGGGGTCTAGCCAGTGCTATATTACTGGTGGGGGTCTAGCCAGTGCTGTATTACTGGTGGGGTCTAGCCACTGCTATATTACTGGTGGGGTCTAGGCAGTGCTATATTACTGGTGGGGGTCTAGCCAGTGCTGTATTACTGGTGGGGTCTAGCCAGTGCTATATTACTGGTGGGGTCTAGCCAGTGCTGTATTACTGGTGGGGTCTAGCCAGTGCTGTATTACTGGTGGGGTCTAGCCAGTGCTGTATTACTGGTGGGGTCTAGCCAGTGCTGTATTACTGGTGGGGTCTAGCCAGTGCTGTATTACTGGTGGGGTCTAGCCAGTGCTGTATTACTGGTGGGGTCTAGCCAGTGCTGTATTACTGGTGGGGTCTAGCCAGTGCTGTATTTCTGGTGGGGTCTAGCCAGTGCTGTATTACTGGTGGGGTCTAGCCAGTGCTATATTACTGGTGGGGGTCTATCAGTGCTATATTACTGGTGGGGGTCTATCAGTGCTATATTACTGGTGGGGTCTAGCCAGTGCTATATTACTGGTGGGGTCTAGCCAGTGCTATATTACTGGTGGGGTCTAGCCAGTGCTGTATTACTAGTGGGGTCTAGCCAGTGTGGTATTACTGGTGGGGGTCTATCAGTGCTATATTACTGGTGGGGGTCTATCAGTGCTATATTACTGGTGGGGGGTCTATCAGTGCTATATTACTGGTGGGGTCTAGCCAGTGCTATATTACTGGTGGGGTCTAGCCAGTGCTATATTACTGGTGGGGTCTGTTTGTGGGGTCTAGGCAGTGCTATATTACTGGTGGGGTCTAGCCAGTGCTATATTACTGGTGGGGGTCTATCAGTGCTATATTACTGGTGGGGTCTAGCCAGTGCTGTATTACTGGTGGGGGTCTATCAGTGCTGTATTACTGGTGGGGTCTAGCCAGTGCTATATTACTAGTGGGGTCTAGCCAGTGCTGTATTACTGGTGGGGTCTAGCCACTGCTATATTACTGGTGGGGTCTAGCCACTGCTATATTACTGGTGGGGTCTGTTTGTGGGGTCTAGGCAGTGCTATATTACTGGTGGGGTCTAGCCAGTGCTATATTACTGGTGTGGGTCTAGCCAATGCTGTAATACTGGTGGGGTCTAGCCACTGCTATATTACTGGTGGGGTCTAGGCAGTGCTATATTACTGGTGGGGGTCTAGCCAGTGCTGTATTACTGGTGGGGTCTAGCCAGTGCTATATTACTTGTGGGGTCTAGCCAGTGCTGTATTACTGGTGGGGTCTAGCCAGTGCTGTATTACTGGTGGGGTCTAGCCAGTGCTGTATTACTCGTGGGGTCTAGCCAGTGCTGTATTACTGGTGGGGTCTAGCCAGTGCTGTATTACTGGTGGGGTCTAGCCAGTTCTGTATTACTGGTGGGGTCTAGCCAGTGCTGTATTACTGGTGGGGTCTAGGCAGTGCTGTATTACTGGTGGGGTCTAGGCAGTGCTGTATTACTGGTGGGGTCCAGCCAGTGCTGTATTACTGGTGGGGTCTAACCAGTGCTATATTACTGGTGGGGTCTGTTTGTGGGGTCTAGGCAGTGCTATATTACTGGTGGGGTCTAGCCAGTGCTATATTACTGGTGGGGGTCTAGCCAGTTCTGTATTACTGGTGGGGTCTAGCCAGTGCTGTATTACTGGTGGGATCTAGGCAGTGCTGTATTACTGGTGGGGTCTAGCCAGTGCTGTATTACTGGTGGGGTCCAGCCAGTGCTGTATTACTCGTGGGGTCTAACCAGTGCTATATTACTGGTGGGGTCTGTTTGTGGGATCTAGGCAGTGCTATATTACTGGTGGGGTCTAGCCAGTGCTATATTACTGGTGGGGGTCTAGCCAGTGCTGTATTACTGGTGGGGTCTAGCCACTGCTATATTACTGGCGGGGTCTGTTTGTGGGGTCTAGGCAGTGCTATATTACTGGTGGGTTGTAGCCAGTACTATATTACTGGTGGGGGTCTAGCCAGTGCTGTATTACTGGTGGGGTCTAGCCACAGCTATATTACTGGTGGGGTCTAGCCAGTGCTGTATTACTGGTGGGGTCTAGCCAGTGCTGTATTACTGGTGGGGTCTAGCCAGTGCTGTATTACTGGTGGGGTCTAGCCAGTGCTATATTACTGGTGGGGTCTGTTTGTGGGGTATAGGCAGTGCTATATTACTGGTGGGGTGTAGCCAGTGCTATATTACTGGTGGGGGTCTAGCCAGTGCTGCATTACTGGTAGGGTCTAGCCAGTGCTGTATTACTGGTGGGGTCTAGCCAGTGCTGTATTACTGGTGGGGTCTAGCCAGTGCTATATTACTGGTGGGGTCTGTTTGTGGGGTCTAGGCAGTGCTATATTACTGGTGGGGTGTAGCCAGTGCTATATTACTGGTGGAGGTCTAGCCAGTGCTGTATTACTGGTGAGGTCTAGCCACTGCTATATTACTGGTGGGGTCTAGCCAGTGCTGTATTACTGGTGGGGTCTAGCCATTGCTGTATTACTGGTGGGGTCTAGCCGGTGCTATATTACTGGTGGGGTCTGTTTGTGGGGTCTAGGCAGTGCTATATTACTGGTGGGGTCTAGCCAGTGCTGTATTACTGGTGGGGTCTAGCCAGTGCTGTATTACTGGTGGGGTCTAGCCAGTGCTGTATTACTGGTGGGGTCTAGCCAGTGCTGTATTACTGGTGGGGTCTAGCCAGTGCTGTATTACTGGTGGGGTCTAGCCAGTGCTGTATTACTGGTGGGGTCTAGCCAGTGCTGTATCACTGGTGGGGTCTAGCCAGTGCTGTATTAGTGGTGGGGTCTAGCCAGTGCTGTATTACTGGTGGGGTCTAGCCAGTGCTGTATTACTGGTGGGGTCTAGCCAGTGCTGTATTACTGGTGGGGTCTAGCCAGTGCTGTATTACTGGTGGGGTCTAGACAGTGCTGTATTACTGGTGGGGTCTAGCCAGTGCTGTATTACTGGTGGGGTCTAGCCAGTGCTGTATTACTGGTGGGGTCTAGCCAGTGCTGTATTACTGGTGGGGTCTAGCCAGTGCTATATTACTGGTGTGGTCTATCCATGACGTCTAACTGATGGGGGACTAGCTAGTAATGTCTAACTAATGAGGACTAGCTAATGATGTGCAACTTTAAGTACTTCAGTGAAAAGTGGAAACTGACACTGAAAATAAAACTGTTACATGTGACCACTGCCAGATTTCTGTCTAAGCTAGCATTCAACTCTGTCAAGCCTCTCCCTAATTCTGCCAGCTCACATAATCACGTTTGAAGGGAACAACTGACCCCCTAGCCCTCAGTTCACTTTGGTCCTGAAAGAAGATGGGATGATCCTAACATGTCACACACCCACACCAGCTTCCTGCCGCAGTGTTTCCTTAAAATAGCACCGAGTATAAGTTCTCTAGCCTGCCTCTAATAGTCCCCCAATTGTCTCTCTATTCTTGGTGTCTAAGAATCAACGTTGTAGCATTTCTGGGAAATCCATGCTATCAGACAGGACGCCTTTATTTCCCCTGGCATGTCATGGCACCCATGGTAGACTGGACTTACCCAGTAGCCCAGGTCGGCTTTTACAAATCTTACTTAATGGAGATTCAAACCCATGACCAGTGGTCCCGCAGGCAGGTGTGCCAGTCATTGATCTCCCTACCTACCTTCTGTAGCCACTGATCTCCCTGCCTGCCTTCTGTAGCCACTGATCTCCCTGCCTGCCTTCTGTAACCACTGATCTCCCTGTCTGCCTTCTGTTTGAGTGGATTGTGATTTTTCTCGGAGACTCCTGGGGGTCGTCGATGGAGCTACAGAGTTCGTGCTTTATGCGAAATTTTAGCAGCCACCCTCTGAAAGAAACTGAGCCATATGGGATAAAACCCGGGGCAATGAAGTCAATCCTCTCGACTTTTCAGACATTTTTTAAAGGATTGGGTATACTTGTATTACATTGTTCATATTTGCTTTAGTTTAGTTGCCTATGTTTCAGTGAAAACAGCATTCTATCAAATGAAGAACGTTTTGTGCAATAAGTCACTGTGCTTGAAAGTCAGAAAAAGAGTTCTTGCATGTTACATAGAACCAGTTTTAACATACGGCTGCGAATCCTGGACAATTAGTACACAGGCAAATAAATCCCGAGAAGCCTTGGAGATGTGGTTTTATAGAAGAATGCTGGAAATTAATTGGACAGCTGAAATGAGCAATTATGACGTTTTAAGGAAAGTTGAGTAGCATAGACAACTTATCACAAACATCAGAAAGAGGCAATCATTCATCTTTTGGCCACGTTATGAGAAGACAATCACTGAATCATGTTGTGACAACCAGAAATATTTGTGGAAAGAGAGAGAGAGGAAGACAGCATAAGAAGATTCTTGACAGTCTTGTGTCATGGAGTCAACACACGAATTGATCCATGCCATTGGAGATCGTAATTTGTAGAGGCACTGGATGATGATGATGATGTTTCAGTGAGTTGTTGAACTGATATTTTTGTTATTTGTATACAGTTTCACATTTCATTTATTTGTGCTTGTTTTATCGACTGCTGACAGTAATGGCAGTATAATATGATCTCTATATCTTCCGTAATAATTCCAATGAAATTGTTTTTATTCTTATAAGTTATTTGTTTCATTTTGTTTCCATGAGGGTTATTAAAATCTCTTGGTATATGTGCTAAAAACGCACATTTTTGTACCAGCTCATGTTTAGCAAACAATGTAAAATAACACACAGTAATGCAGCTTTACAGAACACAGGTAAAACATAGGATGTTGCAGAGACTAGCCTTCATCAACAAATAAACACACAAATCACAACAAATAAACATGGGGAAGACACTACAGTGACTACATTCAGGCATAATAACCAAGTGAGAAGGATGGAAAGATGAAAACAATTAGAACAATGAAAACAACATGAGAAAATGAACAATGTGTGCTACTTGTCTCAGCGGCTCATGCATGATTGGTCATAATAAAATGAAGTTTTCAGGTCAAAATATAACTGAAAATTCCTTCACATGTCAACAAACAGATTACCAGAAGAGATTTGTGAATATACTGGAATGGCATTCTTAGTGATGGTGGGGTTTACAGAATGTTCACGATTTCATCTTTAAGTTTGTCAACAGAATATAAGGTTTAGCAAGTTTGTCAAGGTTTAGCAGGAATACCAGGGTTTAGTAAATTTGTCAACAGAATACCAGGTGTTAGCAAATTTGTCAATAGAATACCAAGTTTAGCAAGTTTGTCAAAGGAATACAGGGTCAACTGAATACCAGGGTTTAGCAAGTTTGTCAACAGAATACCAGGGTTTAGCAAGTTTATCAAGGTTTAGCAAGTTTGTCAACAGAATACCAGGGTTTAGCAAGTTTATCAAGGTTTAGCAAGTTTGTCAACAGAATACCAGGGTTTAGCAAGTTTATCAAGGTTTAGCAAGTTTGTCAACAGAATGCCAAGGTTTAACAAGTTTTTCAACAGAATTTCAAATTGTAACTAGTTTGTCAACAAAATACCAGGGTTTATAAAGTTTGTCAACAACATGCCAAGGTTTAACTAGTTTATTAACAGAATACTAGGGTTTAGCAAGTTTGTTAACAGAATACCAAGGTTTAACAAGTTTGTCAACAGAATACCAGGTTTACCAAGTTTTTCAACTGAATACCGGAGTTCTACCTGCATTGCGTGTCACAATCATCAGATATTTGTTGTGTTGTAGATCATTTCATAGATGTTTACCACATCAGTAGTGTGTGATAATATCTGTTGTTGGATGTGTGATATTAGCTGTTGTGGTATGTGTGAAAACAGATGTTTGTGTGTATGATATCTGTTGTTGAATATGTAATAGCATATTTGTATGTTGGGAGTGTGATCATGTCTCTTGTAGAATATGTGATAGCTGTTGTTGCTGAATGTGTGATAATTGCTGTTGTTCTATGTGTGATAATAACTGCTTTTCGATATGTGATAACAGCATTTGAGTGTCAGTTGTTGGATGTTAGTATTGATGTTTTATGTTGATGATTTTAATGTGGATTTTAGTTTTATTTATTAATTTTAATGAAATTTTACTTTTACGATATAATTTGAAACATATCTGTATTTAGATTACATTAACATGTTCAGTGTTATTAATTTTTGAGGGACAGATGTGGGCATTTGTATTAGTACATTTTGTTTCTGCATTTTTATAAAGACATTTTGTGTTAAATATAAACTATAATGAATTGGCTAGATGGAGATTCAGTAGAGAAACACCCGGTAAAAACTCTCATCCTCATCATGTTCAACATCATCATGATCACCATCATCAACATCATCACTAACACCAACATCATGATCACCATCACCAATATCATCATCATCATCATCATCACTATCAACATCATCATCAATATCATCACCATCGTCAATATCATCAACAACATCATAATGATCACCATCATCATCAACATAATCAGTACCACCGTCATCATTATCACCAATATCATCACCATCATCATCATGGCCATCATCAATATCATTATGATCATCAATATCTTTACCATCATGATCATCACCATCATCAATATCATCATCAACATCATCATAATCATCAACATCATCATGAACATAATCAGTACCACCATCCATCCATCCATCCATCATGTGCCATGCCGGTAAGCGTGGGCGGTCATGTTCTGCCATCTCACTCGATCACCAGAGTCGTGGATCAGTTCCGTGTTTCTGTCTCGACCATGCCACAAGGCCAAGCCATCCAGATACTTGTTTCTAGGTCTTCCCCTTGGTCTGTTTCCCTCGATCTTACCAGTTGTCACCAAGTTCTCCAAATCATTTCTTCTCATAACATGTCCAAAAAAATTGTGACTGTCTACGTCTAATGTCTCTGATCAGTTTACGATCTTTATTTGTTTCTTGAAGGACTTGTTCATTGGTCTTTCTGGCTGTCCATGGTATTCTTTGCATTTTCCTCAGAAACCACATTTCTACAGCCATCAGATGTTTTTCAGCCTGGGTGCTCATTGTCCAAGCTTCACATCCATATAAAAGTACAGGTTCTATGTAGCATCCTCAACACTCTTTTTCTCGTTTCAATTGACATCTTTTTATTGGTCAGTATGTTTTTCATCTTGCTAAAGGCTACTTTTGCCGTGGCGATTCTTGTTCTAATCTCTTCCAGGCATCTCTCATCAGATGTTATCACTGTTCCGAGATAATTGTACCTATTCACTTGTTGAAGAATATTCCCATTTACTTGTATATTACACTATGGTATTTCGTTCTTCCTAGTGACGACCATAATCTGTGTCTTTTTACAATTTAATTCTAACCCTAGTTGTTCACTGTGTGTAACAACCGCATCTACTAAATTTTGCAGGTCCTGTTCATTGTCTGCAATTAATACTGTATCATCTGCATATCTAATGTTATTGATGCATCGTCCCCCAATGTTGATTCCTTCCATATCTTCAATATTTCTGAAAATATTTTCACTGTACAGGGAAAACAGATCTGGAGACATTACACATCCCTGTCTCACACCTCTCTTAATAGGCTGATATTGGCTTACTTCATTATCAACTCTTATGGCAGCTTGTTGTTTCCAATATATGTTTTTTACAAGTCTAAGGTCTTTCCCATCAATTTGTAGATCTTCAAGCATCCTTATCATGTTGACATGTCTCACTTTATCAAAAGCCTTTGTGTAGTCAATAAAGCAAAGGTGTATGTCACGAAGTGAATGTTGACTAAGTGACAGATAGAGTGGCTATGGTTGTGTCTAGGGTATGTCCTTGTAACAATATGAGGTTGAACAACAGATTAACCAAGATGCATCACACCCAAACACCAGTCAGTGAACAAGCGTTAATTTGCGCACATAATATTCCTTTAATGATGAATTAACACAGACACATGTAGCATATAAATCCAGAAACAATAATTCTCTAAGAATATATCTCCATCCCAATGGAACACGTCGAATAACACTGCCTCTCAAGGCTACTAAAATATCGTCCCACACGACAGGTATACTAGCCTCTCTCTAGGCCCGACTCAAAGTAACCCACTATGGGTCTCGAATTCCACTCACTATCCCTGGAACCCACAGTGCGGAGTTATCTTCAGAACTCCGTCACAATTCTTCACTTTTTCCCCCGACCCCC
>JACEFZ010015869.1:0-37500 GCA_014155875.1 Cepaea nemoralis
CCGAAGCAGTCATCAGCGTACCTCCTGTAGAGCTTCGGGAGCCTACGGTGTATTGACTCCTTACCTGGTGCTCCAGATAGCCCATGAAGAGGCAGGCATAACTAGGACCCATCTTAGAACACATGGCCACCCCACTAATCTAGTCGAAATAGTCCCCATTGAACTCAAAGGAGTTGACGTTGAGGACTAACTCTGCAAGACTCAGCAATGGTCCAGTGGCTATGGTTGGGTTGTGCCTTTTCTCCAAGGTTTTAAGGCCGTCAGAGTGGGGAATGGATGTATAGAGAAGTCACATCTAAAATGAGAAGGGGTTGTGAAGCTGATAAAATTGAAGATGGAGATAGCGTGGTTGGTGTCTTTGATATACGAAGGGAGACTGGCAACCGACGGCTGCAACATACTGTCTAAGAACTCTAAAATCCGTTCAGTAGGACAAGAGCAGGCCGAGACTATAGGTCTGCCTAGGTTGCCTGGCTTGTGTGCCTTAGGCAGCATATAAAAGACCGGTTTGCCCAAGCAATTATCGCGGATGATCAGCAAGGTGGCAGAGCTGGGCAAAAGGCCTTGCTTGATTATGACGTTCGTCACGCTTTTAACCTGGGTGTTGTTACTGACCGTCCCATCTTGTGCCTGTGGTCTGTAGAAGGTTGCATCCCTAAGTTGCTTGTTGCCTTTCTGTAAATACAAGTCTTTCCTCCAAATCACTAACGTCCCCTCCCTTGTCGACAGGCTTGAGAACTATGTCCTCACGACGTTTCAACTGTGTGAGTTCCCGTTGTTCCTCCGCGGAAAGGTTGGAGTGACGTAGTGGCTTAAATTTTAATTGTTGTATGTTGGAAATGTTTTTTCGATATATAGGTCCAGGGCTTTAGATGCCCCTGGATTGGGAACCCAAATGGACCTGCATTTGGAGAGGTCAGATAAGTGGTCGTTGGGATCCTAATAGTTGTCCCTTTGAGGTTGATTACTAAAGTGATATTTCAGCAAAGTCTAAGAGTGCGATGGAAACTATGGACGTCCTTCAGTAGCGCTTATCCGTCGCCAGAGGTACGCAGAGGTATGTATCAGAGCCCTTTACTGAGGAGCGATTTCTCCGCTGCCGATAAGGGAAGGTAAGGAGGTACACAACTAAGTTATCTAAGCCGGTGGTAGGATGAGGCGTGCGAGGAGATAAGGAGGGAGCAGGGACAGGGGCACGGAGTTTAGCTAACTTGGCGTTTGTGGCCGTGGAAATACACTTATATTAATGGTGGTTAGTGCTGTTGATGATACACCGTATAACGCAATACAAGAAATAGTTACTTGAGATAAGATGTTTAAGTCGTTGATCGAGGATAGCAATACTCGTTCTGAGGTCAGGCAATTGTCGCGAGTAGTTTTCGGCAATACACCGAATGCGAAGAGTATATCAAACACATTTTGTAAACACAAAGACTCACAAATATACACCTTGTACAAATGGAACGATCTGAACACCAAAAGCCAAATTGATATCATATTAACAAGAAACAACAGAAAGAGAAATATAAAAATATGCAAAGGCAGTGCCCAGCTTAAATATGAACAGACCACAAAGCCGTTATTACCACAGTAGAAACCAATAGAAGAATAAAGCAAAGACCAGGAAAAATCATACCATCTTTTAGTAAACTTTAAAAATTTCCCCAAATTGCTGCAGCAAAAGACATTGCTTATATATATTTATAAATATATATTATATATATAAAATATATATATATATATATATATATATTTTAATATATAAACAGGTTCTCAACCTCATGCTGCTATAAGCAGGTGGGAAAGGGGACCATCTATTCTGGTCTTATAGTTTAAAAGAATGGAGAAAATATCAAGAATTGCCCCGGCATTACGAATATGATTGTTATTCATAATAAAAGAGATTCATATGTTTTTTTCTATGTATGAAAATTTATGTAATCTATTCATGATTGCATTTTATTACGGGAATATTCATTTTAATGTTCCCCCAGGGGGAAACATGATGGATATGAGTTCAGAAGCTGTGTGTATGTCAGTACCACAAGAAACAAATGTTGATCTATATCGATGGCCTGTGGCCTAAAGCTTACAGCTGTACAAAGGAGATAAGGAATTATGAGACAAAAGGCCTATGTCTCAAGACATCCTTGTCAGGCTATGACAGATATAACATCAAGATGGATTGAAAGGTTAGGATGTCTCAGATTCATCATAAAGACCCAGGAGCAATCCCAGAATAGAATATTGAGTGAGGAGATACCTTTCTAACAATAAGAGCTAGAATAGCTCAACCAACAAGCAACGAGGGACCCATTAGAAAGACTCAACGATAGCCTTCCCCTTTTTTATGTTGTTTGTAATTGTGTTGTGAAGATGTTAATATAACACAGAGTTTTATTAATGCGTAGATGTATGCTTTTGTCATTCCCAGGTCTAGAAAGGCAGGTGGTGGGATTTTTGGAAGTATTATTTAACTGGATCCAGGGTTAACAGCCAGTAGGAAGTGATAAATGGCAACCTGTCCTACACATATAGTCTGGACCAATACATCAATGGTGAATGCTGCAATTATTAGCTGCCATGGCCAGCAAAAGCCATTTTCGAATAGGAATGACAACGTTATTGATAAAGTCCTACTTCAGTAGGAATATCCATGACGGACTTCAGTATCTAAACATCTATCAAGATAAAAAGATATACAGAGTAACCGACACCAGCGTATCGTCTGCTTTACTTCTGATAGGTACCGCATGAAGCATCATCAATCAGAAAAGTCAATGAAATACGGGACAATCCCGTTTTGGAAAACTAACAGCAGGAAGAACTCTTCTACTGTCTATTGGATTCCCAGTTTCATATTCAACAATGAATAACCCTTCGAAAGCAGTCCTACTGCAGTACAATCAACATCTGGCCCAAGACCTGAACATCAATGGGAAGACACTGAAAGAGTATGAAATAATGAAAGTACACCCAAGGTCTTACAACTGAATACCAACTGAATACCAACTCTAAGACTACTGAAAGAAATTAGTGGAGTCAATGTGTTTACACACACAGCAGAAAGAATCATTCGACTGTCTGCGACTCACAGTTTGGGTGCTGGATGTATTCTTCGTAAATTCCTTGTCTGCAGCAGACCAATCCTAGACATAGTCCCAGATGAAACCAATGAATGACTCTCAGCGTTGTATGCCCTACGCTGAAATGCAATGCTGAATCAGAACTCTACGCTGGTCCCGTGTCGGCCTGATTGCCCATCACTAAGTGTGGGATGGCCTATCAACATGAACCGGGCGTGTGACAAAGCCTCTTGAACCAAAATTGGGAAACGGATAACATAAGCCGAGCTGCTGGACAATCGTCATCTTTTTCATCTATGAGATGATATAGGGAGTACCTTGTGCGAAGACTCAAGTTGGATCTCCTGAAAGTTTGACAGACGTAGGCCTCAATTTCAATTGGACACAGAGCCCACTTGCAACAGAGTACTCATAACATTCAGCCCCGTGGAGGGGTTTATGTGAACACTTTATTTCCAAAGAGTATGGATTATAATCTCAATGGACACAATGTGAGTAGAACATAACTGTGAGTACATTTATTTCGGTCCCCGGATAATAGGGACATTATCTGCTAAGCGTTGAAGAGGAATAATGAATAGTACACCAGGACAATACAGGATAACATAATTTAAATAATTAGTTTAATATTATGGATGGAATGTATATTTTGGGTTGAGTATTCTGACATCGCCGGCTTCCTGGCCTAGAGGTAAGAAACTTTTCTCCGTAATCTCGTATACTCTCGTAAGTAACGTGACGACGATGGGAATCAGCAGTGGTTCGGATCGCGTCGGTAACTTACTGGGTATGTGAGCCGGCCGCTCTGAAAACAATGGCAAACTACTGAGCGTAATCTTGCCAAGAAATCAACAGTCAGCTGAAAGATGCTGTTGTTGACAGCAATATCTTGTAAAGAATATGCGAAACATTCTGACACCATCTCATTAATTTATTTTTTAAATATGAGAATTGTAAATGGTGTGAGAAACAATTCTTTTATATGTTTGGTTTTTCTTAACTCATACCATTGTACTTTACATCTGTACATTTTTCAATGGTAGAAGAACCAAATAATGGTTGTTGTGTTGGGTGTAAGAACATAGATCTTTGGGACAATGGGGTTATCACATGTTAATGTGTTTATGATAATGCATATCATCCCATGCCTGTTCCTGAAATTCAGTTTGGCCATTACTACGTATCTATATGTCTAATCAGATCTTGATTTAAAGCCTGAACTGTTTGTCCTAATGCTTGATGTTTACTTCAATTGCTTTGTTGATGTTTGTCCAACAGTGGTTGTTATATATGTTGTAAATCCATCAATGTCCTCTAACACTATATACAAATTAGCAGGTGATATTAGTGGGAATGTAAACATACACATAAATACAATTATATAAAGGAGTGAAGTATTTTTCCTCTTGTGTTTATGGTAGAATTCCTATGATCACCTCAAGTGGTGAAATGAGTGAGAATAAAAAATAATCCCCAGTTAGAGATCCCCTAGACAAAACAAGCAAACAATTCTCATATATTAAATTCCACATCCCACACCAACTTTGCTCTAGACAACTTATAGAAAAATCATTGGAATTTAATGAAATACTCTAATTAGCCTTTGTCGACCTAGAAAGGGCATTTGGTATAGTAGATATAAATAAGGTGTGGGAAATCCTTAAACGATATGGAGTAAGTTCACATCTAAACAAACTTATGTAGAAGTGTATACAACAACAGTGAATGTACGGGAAGAACAAATGGAGGAAACGTGGAACTCGTCACCATAAGATCCGTAGTACGACAGTGTTGTATCCTGTCCCCCTCTTATTCATAACCTATACAGACACCATGTGTAAAGAAGCCAGAAAAACGGAGACCGCAACAACATCGCATGACGAAAAGCACACAGACGAAGAACCAACGGCGAATTACACCATTAGAGAACTCCTATTTGTGGACCATCAATAACTAATAGTAAAATTCAGAAGCAGAAATTACAAGTCGAAATAAATTGCTTAAACGAAGTATGTAAGGAGAATAGCATGAAAATTAGTATAAGTAAAACAGAGGTAAGGACTTCTTCTTCCTCTTCTTCTGCGTTCATCCGGAGAGTTTTTTCGGACGTGATTGCGTTGTGCCTGTTTACGACAGAGCTGCGTTCTTGAGCCCTTAGGCCGACACATCCGACTTCTGCGGGCATTTGTTGACCGAGTTAACCTTCCCAAGGGAGGTAATGACTGTAACCAAAGTAAAAAAAAAAAACATTCTTCTGAAAGAACAGCCCCTGACACAATTAAAGTGGTTCAAGTATTTATGAAGTATAATATCATTAAATACAAATCAGAAGACGAGGTAGAAATTAGATACAATAATGCAAATCTACTTATTGAACAAATGGCACCAATACTAAAGAACAAAAGCAGAGAGAAAATTAGAAATGAATAAATCAAGACTAAATGGGAGTTACAGCAGCGCTATATTGCATCGGAAAACAGCAAGTTTAAATCTTTTGACCATATAACAAGGCTACCAACTAACAGTATACTGCAACAAGCAATGATGTACAGACCAGATGGGACCAGAAAAAGAGGCCAATTATGTAAACGATCGACAGAGGGAATAACAGAATCCACGGTAATTCACGATTTATGAAGCCTATAAACAGACACACTCCCCCGTTTGTCCTTCACCTCGACACCGCAAGATACAAGAGGAACATGATGAGATGAGATGTGATGAGAAATATATATGTATGTTTATGTGTGTGTGAGAATATATATGTTTGTGGATCGCTGTGTGTGTAATCTTTGTTCTCATTTATCTCCATTGAGCACTATTTTTCTTAATTAAAATGTAACAAAAAATTAATCCTTATTTTTTCATCATCATAATTATCACTAGGGCAGGTTCTTTAGCTTCCTAATTAAGCCCCACAGATTGTGCTTGTCTTCTGCCGGCAGCATCAGCGCTGCACGCGACTCCAGTGGTAGGGGCTGTCAAGAGGGTCACCTATTCTTCATACGTCAAAGATGTTCTTGCTATGCAGATCATACTTTAATAAATCGTCTATACTAAAAGTTATGACAAAGCAATTTCTCTCTCTCTCTCTCTCTCTCTCTCTCTCTCTCTCTCTCTCTCTCTCTCTCTCTCTCTCAGTCTCTCTCTCTCTCTCTCTCTCTCTCTCTCTCTCTCTGTGAGTGGCTGGATGATGTATGCGTGGGCGTTGAGTGTGTTTGTAGGTGGGGGATGAGTGGGTGAGGGTGAGATATGTGTGTGGGTTAGGGATGTGTGTGTGGGTAGGTGGGGTAGATGTGATTGGGTGTGGAATGTACGGGTAGGTAAATGATGTATGTGTAGTTGGAGATGTGTCTTTGGCTGGGTGGATGGGGTGTGTGAGTGTGGGTGGTAGATGGGAGATGTATGTGTTGATGGGTGGGTGGGGATGTGTGGTTGTGAGTGGTTAAGTGATGAGTACGTGAGTGGCTGGATATATGTGGGAGATGAGTGTATGGGTGGAAAGATGTGCGTGGGTGGGGATGTGTGTGCGTGCTGGGGTGTGTGTGGGATGGGAGGTGTGTGTTTGTGGATGGAGGATGTGTGGGTGGATTGGGATGTGTGTGTGTGGGATGTGTGTATGGGTTGGGAGATGTGTGTGTGTGTGTGAGTGTATGAGTGGTGTGTGTGTGTGGGTAGGGGATGTGTGGTTAAGGGATGTGTGGTTAAGGGATGTGTGATTGGGGATGGGTGATTGTGGGGTGTGTGGATGAAAGATGTGTGGGTGGGTGAGTGTGTGTAGGGTGGGGTGGGGATGTGTGTGTATTGGCTTGGGATGTGTGGGTGGGTGGGGGGAGATTGTGTGGGTGGGGGATGTGTGAAAGTGGGGGATGTTTGGGTGGATGCTAGTTTTGTTTGTGGATAGGTGCGTGATTTGTGGGTTGGAGGGGATATATATCCGTGTAGGTGGGGGTGTATGGTTTGGGAATGTTTGTTTGACTGGGTGGTTGGGGGTATGTGCGTGTGTGGTGGAGGATATGTGGGTGCGTGGGTGTTGTTGGGTTATGGGATGAGTGGAGAATGTGTGTGTGTGTGTGTGGGGGGGGGGGGGGGGGGGAGATGTGTGTAGGTGGATGATGTGTGGGTGGGTGATGGGTGGGCGGGTGCATGTATGTGTGCCTGGGGTGTGTGTGTGTAGGTGGGTAGGGGTGTGTGTGGGGGATGTGTGGTGGGTGGGAGATGTGTGTGTGTTTGGGGAGATGTGTGTAGATCGGGATGAGTGTTGGTGGGGGATGTGTAGGTGGGGAATGGGTGGATGGGTGGGAGTATGTATATGTGCCTGGGGGTATGTGTCTGGTTGGGCTGGCGGATGTGTTGGTGGATGGGGGTGGGTGAGTGGTTGGGGTATGTGTCTCATAACATGGTAATATGCATTGTTTATGTTTACAACATTCATTTGACAATGTTTTTTCCTATGTGAATGTATTATGCATTATTGATCAACGAAAGAATAGTGATTGGAAGGGCCGAATGTAAGACGAGCCAGCGTGCTCAATTTGTTACCCTTTGAAAAATAAAGTCCGTTCGTTTGTTCGTTCGTTCTCTCCCCCCCCCTCTCTCTCTCTCTCTCTCTCTCTCTTCTCTCTCTCTCTCTCTCTCTTTTCTCTCTCTCTATCTCTCTCCCACTCCCCCTCTCTGTCACTTCCTCTCTTGTACTCCCTTCACTTCATCTCTCTCATTCTCTCTCACTCACCCTCTCTCTCACGCTCTCTCACGTTCTATCTCTCAAGCTTTTTCTTTCACTCCCTCTCTACCTCATTCCCTCTAACTCTCGCTATCCCGCACTCTCTATCTTTCACTTTCAACAACTCTCCTTCTCCTACTGGCCCTCTTTCGTTCTGTCGCTTTCTCTCTCTCTCTCTCTCTCTCTCTCTCTCTCTCTCTCTCTCTCTCTCTCTCTCTCTCTCTCTCTCCATTCTCTCTCTTTCTCTTTCCATTCTCCCTCTTTCTGATTACAATACATATAGGAATTAATGACACTATGAGAAACCAAAATATTACCATTTCTCAGTTACGAAAACTACTAGACTTATTACGCCATAATTTTCCAAATTCTAAAGTGTTTTTCTCTTCCATCATACCACCATGTTATGGCACCGAACGTCGACTAGCCGACATAAACAACAACACCCTAGAGAAATTCTGTACTCAGTATAATGTACACTTTATCAACAACACACCATTTTTTACATCTCAAAGAGGCGCGCCAAAGAAACGACTGTACAGCAACCAGATCCACGCATCCACATTAGGTTATAGCTTCCTTGCTAAGAATATCAAGTATCCGGAGAGGGCACAAAACAAGACCAACACACAAACACGACGAACTACTGAAGCCAGTCGAAATATCCCCATCACCCCGGATAAACGTCAGCTGACGTCTGACCCCCGAACGCCTGCTATTCAAGGTGCAAACATGCTACCAAGAATAAATCAACCTCTCCTTCCTACCCCCACCCTCACTCGTGAAGGAAATAACTACCAGGAAGATGTCCCTAACCTCACTTCCAACGAACCCTCGTTGCAAGCAGCGGTACACACGCTTGGCAGTAATACCACCTTGACACACCAAGATCAAGACAGCTATGGGCTCCATAGCAGACAACAAGAGGTTCCGCATCACCCAATTCACGCCAGCAATGAGCGAACAAGTAGGCAACAACAGGTTCCGCATCACCAAGATCACGCCAGTAATGAGCGACCAAGCGGACAACAACAGGTTCCGCATCATTGGAGTCCAGAACTTCTATACTTGATGCGTTTTAGTCCTGCCGCACTGAATCAAGCCCTTATGATGTCTCTACAATACAGACCTGTGTGATAGGATACGTATTAAAAACGGAACCCTATATGAATTGAGACCAGCAACAGAGCTTCCTCCTTGAACTTTAATCGCTTACTGCTTAACGTTTTATTTCCCGTGTGGGATACACCGCTTTAAACAGAGACATTGACTTGTATTCATTGGCACCTTGCCGTCTTGACAGACGATAGTTTGTGCTCTAAAAAGGCATAATAACTTTTAACTATGGCGGTAGCGAGTGTGACTGATAAGGCCAATTTGCGCTGTAAATGTCCGTTCACAGTGGGTGCATGTGAACACGTGGTCATTTCCACCATCATGCACCATCTTACGTCTCAAACGCTTGGTGTGTGACTTTTCTGCAATAATTTTCTCCTTTGACTTTATTCCATTTCTGATATTTGCCCTCCATGCAACACGTTCAGCGGCGACTTGCTCCCAATGTGCATTATCAATGCCTGTATCAATCATGTCCCGCTTACACACATCTTTGTATCGTAGTAGAGGCCGACCCTGAGATCTCTTACCCATCTGTAATTCACCAAAAAAGATATCCTTTGGTATTCTACCATCATCCATCCTCCTAACATGTCCTATCCATCTAAGTCTACGAAGACTGAGCATGGAATAAACTGTCACACAACCTGATCTTTCCAATACTTCAGTATTTGTCTCTCCATAGCACAAAGCCTGGGCTAAAATATAGAGATCATGTGTTGCCCATGCAGCATGATCCCTCTCTCGGCCTGCCTAGTTCACTCCAGAGGAAAGGTAACACCCCTACATCTGGAACAAGACAAGCTGCAGAAGCTGCCGGATCAGCAAAGCAATGCTCTAACTGTCCGCCTGTCGGAGCTTCGATCCTATACCAGTCGCCAACCAAGGCTTAGGGCCTGGTCTGCCCTGCCATGACAATTTTGTCTTTAGCTTGCATTTCCTCGCACCAGGGTAAGGCTTGTACCCTCCCAATTGCGCTCTTCCGCCCGAAGCCGTTGGCATAATGTGGGGTGTCGGGTTTGGTAAGCGCCGCCCAACGTTCGGCGCTAACAGAAACCAGGTAGTACCGTCTACTGTTATACGGTAGCTCAGTCATATCTGACTAAGACCTGACTGATTGACTTGTATAGTCATTTATTAATTCTTTTGGATAACAGTTGGTTACTTAGCTTGTGAAGTAGTTTATTTCAGTTTAATTATTTGTTGTATGTTCTTTAATTCGTGTTGTTCCGTGTTTGCATTATATTCGTTGGTCTAATTAGTTATATCGTTATAATACTGTCATTTACTTATCGATTTGTATTACTGATATTTTGTAAGTTAATGTAATTGTGATTTTTTTTTATTATCTTGTATTTGTGCTTAACTTTGACTAATTTACACTTTCTTCGTGGATAAAATGTCTGAGAAGTGGCAACACTGGCTCAATAGGTCAGGAATACGCCTTGGACACTTAAACATTTGCAGCTTATTTAACAAGCTACCAGAGTTATCTTCTATTCTTAATCAAAATTTTCATTTATTCGGCCTTAGTGAAAGTAGGCTTAATGATAAAATTTCAGATGAGGACATCTCTATTAAAGGGTACAAAGTTTTTAGAAGGGATCCCTGTAGGAAACAAGAGACAGGCATAGTAACCTATGTTTCTAATTTACTAAATGCTCACCGTAGGCTAGACTTTGAAACTTGCGAAATAGAATGTATTTGGTTAGAGCTGAAACTTCAAAACCGCACACCCCTGATAATTGGCTACCTCTATCGAAATCCCAGTGCTGGACACGTCTGGTACGAAAACTTCACTACCATGATGGACGTGGTTTTCGCTTCCGGGAAGGAAATTATACTACTCGGAGACTTTAACATTGACACCAACAAATCCAACATAATATGGGGAAATATAATTGCATCATACAATTTCCAACAAATAGTACAACAAGCTACTAGAGTAACAAAGTCATCTTCAACAGTCATAGATCACATTTATGTAACTTGCTCAGACAACATCATAGAATGCACCGTACCCAAATGTGCAATGAGCGATCACTACCCAATATGCTGCACGTGGTCTAAAAAGGGAATTAAAACTCCTAAACATAAACACATAAGTGTAAAATATAGAAGTTACAAAAATTTCAACCAAAACGCATTTTTACAGGACTTGCTCAGTTCACCTCTAGACAATGTTTATCAGCTTTCTGACCCGGACGATGCTCTGGAATTCTGGATGAAAACCTTTATTGATGTTTTTGATAGACATGTGCCAGTCAAGGAAGTTCGAGTAAAACACCACGTCAAGCCACCTTGGATCACTCAGGAAATACTTGAAATTATGAGAGATAGAGATAAAGCACATAAAAAGCGGGATCTCAGTGCATACCGTACTCTTAGAAACAAAGTTCAATATACCATACGACGGGAAAAGAAAAATTACTTTAAGAACTTAGTAATGGATAAAACAAATAGTAAGGATATATGGAAGGCAATTAACTTCCGCAATTCTTTACCATCAAATCATATTACATGCGACCAATTCAGTGATTTTTTTCAAACTGACATAGACCAGATGAAGGCTTCAATACCTAATTCTCCTTGCAACTTATCTTTATTGTCATCGTTTTGCGAGAATAGATGCTCCCGCGATATTCTTTCCGACATACCGCTAATGACAATCACTGAAGTATTCACTTACCTCAGTAACCTAAAAAACACAACCTCATCTGGGTTAGATGGAATCAGCAACCGGATTCTCCGTTGTGCTGCGCCAGTGATCTGTATATCACTAACCTATGTATATAATCAGTGTCTCACCAAAGGCCACTTTCCATCAGCTCTCAAAATCGCCAAAGTGTACCCTCTTCTTAAATCTGGTTCATTAGACAATGGTCTCCCGAACAATTACAGACCCATTTCTTTACTATCATCACTATCTAAGCCACTAGAAAAACACATCCATAAAGTAACATTACAGTATTTAGTTCGCAACAAGCTTATTGTTGACAGCCAATCAGGATTTCCACCAAAATATTCTTGCCATACGGCCCTAACAAACATGATAGAAAATTGGCACCAGAATATAAACAACAACAGTCTATGTGGAACTGTGTTTATTGATTTCAAGAAAGCATTTGATATGATAGATCATCTTATTTTAATTAAAAAACTTGAGACAATGAAAATTGGCCCTAATGTAGTCACTCTAATATCATCTTTTCTATCAAACAGAAAGCAAGTAGTATCACATAATAAATCTCTGTCTCAAACCACTACCTTCAATATTGGAGTACCGCAAGGCTCTATTCTTGGCCCTCTACTATTTGCCATATATATTAACGATCTACCTTTGCATCTTTCGTCGTCCTGCGATCTATTTGCAGACGACTGTACAGTGTACACAAACGCTGAAAACTGTATTTTACTTGAGTCGTCTTTACAACAAGAATTAAATAATGTAGTTAGGTGGAGCTATTCAAACCGTATGCAAATTAACATCACTAAATCAAAATCAATGTTATTAACAACCAGACAAAGACTTCAGACTCTAAGCTCACACACAACACTTCAACTTCACATCGATAACATGCCAGTAGAAAGTGTAATTGAGCACAAAACATTAGGCCTAATCATTGATAGAAACCTAACCTTTAATTCCCACGTTCAAGTGCTCATTAAACAAACAGCGAAAAAAGTCTACCAACTCGCCAAAATTAAAAACTTCCTTGATGAGGACACAAGGAAACTATTCTATACTTCTCATATACAGACACACTTTGACTACTGCTCTACAATCTGGGACGGTTGTTCTAATTCAAACACAAAGCGACTTTACTCACTCCAGAAACGGGCCATGAGTCTAATTTATAGCAAACATTTAACTGACAATCCTAGCCTGTATAAACGCCTTCAGTTACTACCACTCCGTAAACGCCTGCTTTTCAATAAAGCTAAACTAATTCACAAAATCCTGCATCGGAATGCCCCAAATTACCTTTGGCCATTGTTTAAATATAATGCTAGACACAGTAAACGTTTAAATATATTACACATTCCGAAGCCTAGGATTGACTTATACAAAACAAGCTTAACGTACTCTGCAGCTCAGCTGTGGAACAATCTTCCACAAGAAATCAAAGACATCACCAATCCCTTTTCATATAATCGCAAATTATTCGAACACTATCTCAATATGGATTACCTTCCCCCTTAATAATAGAGATGATAATAATAATAATAACAAAACCCTAGTATAACAGCCAGTCCCCTTTTGGTAGGCCAGTATATTCCACATGGCTAACAACAAGTGTCAGACCATTATCTAATATTACTGTGTCGTGTAGTTTTGATGTTCGCATTTTGCCCATGCCTTTATAATGCATATCGTTTATATTGTTGTTGTTCTCTGTTAGCCTTGAATGATGTGTGAATGAAATAATGTATGAAAGAGAGTGATAGAAGGGCAGAATGTTAGACGGGCCTGCGTGCCCAATTCTTAACCCTTTGAAAATAAAGTTTGTTCGTTCGTTCGTTCGTTCGTTCGCTCATTCACTCTCTCTTTATCTCTCTGTCTCTTTATCTCTCTCTCACTCTCTCTCTCTCTCTCGCTCTCTCTCTCTCTCTCTCTCTCTCTCTCTCTCTCTCTCTCTCTCTCTCTCTCTCTCTCTCTCTCACTCTGTCACATTCTTTTTCACCCTCTCTCTCAATTATCTCCCTTTTTTTCATACACTCTATCTCCCTCTCACTCTTTATCTCTCCCTCTCTCTATCTCTTTGGAACAGCTATCGATTGGGTCGTGCACAAATGCACAAACAACACAAATAGGGGTATCCATTGGGTTGACAAAAATCTAGAAGACGACATAGTGCTTTTATGTTCAACACACTCAGATGCTCAAGAGAAAATAAACCATCTCCAAAATGTTTCAGGACAAATTGGTCTCCAAATTAACACTGTAAAAACAAAAACTATTGATCTTACCAACAGTTCAGACGACACCAAATTAAACAACCATGTTCTTGAAAAAGTCAACAGCTTCACATACCTAGGAAGCAAAATGACATCTACAGGGGACTCAACGCCAGAAATATTATCTAGAATCGCACTGGCATCTGGTGCCTTCAATAAACTGTCAAACATCTGGAAGTCAAAGACACTCAGCAAACATACGAAACTTAAAATCTTCAACTCTTGTGTGATTCCAGTGCTAACGTATGGATGTGAGAGTTGGAAATCAACGGTAGCTTTAGATAAAAAAATTAGACAATTTTGAGAACAAATGTCTTAGAAGAATTCTAAACCTCCACTGGACAGATTTCAGAACCAATACACAAATAAGACAAGAGACTAAGCAAGATATTGTATCCAATTTTATAAGAAAACGCCGTTGGAACTACATCGGCCATGTACTCAGAATGGACAAGACAAGACTCCCCAACCAAGCCCTCTTATGGTCACCAGTAGGGAAAAGAAAACGGGGAAGACCAAGAGAGACCCTGCGTAGAACCATCATCAGAGAAGGCTCATTCAACGGCCAAGTGAACATCCAAGATCTACAACAGGTAGCAGCGAACCGCCAGACATGGAGAGCCATGACTTCTGCCCTATGCGCCGCCTTAGGCTCAAGAGGAAAGACTAACTAACTAACTCTCTATCTCTCTTTCTTTTTCTCTATTCTGCACTCCCTGTCTCTTTCATTCCCTCTCTCTCACACCCTCTCATTCCCTCTCTCTCTCTCACGCCCTCTCTCTCGCCTCTCTTTCTATCTATCTATACATCAATTAAGGGGAGCGTGGCGGTGTGTGTATGCGTGGGAGATGTGTGTGTCAGTGGGGGGGGGGGGCAAGTGGTGGGGTGGGGGATGTGTGTGTGGGTGGGGGTGTATGTGTGGGTGGGGATATATGTGTGGTTTGTGGGGTGTGTAAGTGGATGTGAAATATGTGAGTTGGTGGGAAAATGTGTGTGTGTGCATATGTGTGTGTGTGGTTGGGGGTGTGTGGGTGGGTGGGTGAGTGGAGCATGTGTGTGTGTGGGGCGAGTTTGTGTGTTTTGGGGTATGTGTGAGTGGGGAGTTGTTTGTGTGTGGGGATGTGTGTGAGGGATGCTTCTGTGGGTGGGTGCGAGATGTCTGGGTTGGTGAGGGGATGTGTGAGTGGGTGGAGGGATGTGTGGTGGGTGGAGGATGTGTGGTGGGTGGGCGTCTGGGTGGATTATGTGTGAGTAGGTGAGGGATGTGTGTGTGTGGGTAGGTGCGGGATGTCTGTGTTGGAGGGGGAATGTGCCACATAACATGATAATATGCATTGTTTATGCTTACAAAATTCATTTGACAATGTTTTTTTTTTTCCTATGTGAATGTATCATGCACTGTTGATGAACGAAAGATGAGTGATTGGAAGGGCCGAATGTAAGACGGGCCTACGTGCCTAATTTGTAACCCTTTTAAAATAAAGTTCAATTCAATTCAAAGTTCAATTCAATTAATGCACATAAAAATTTGTCTTGGAGAAACGCCACCCAATTCAAGCAAATAAAAACTATGCATGAAGCCCGCCCAGTTCATGCACATAAAACATTTATGTCTGCATGAAATATACTGAAGTAGTACACATGCCCATACTGTATACAAGCAAAAGGTTACAGCAGTTCGATGACCATTAACAGTTTAAAACGACTTTTGTATGCACGAAAGGGATAAGCATTTACATGCACTGCGAACACACACCCATGCAATACGCACCTGTTTATGTGAAGTAATCAGCAAAATAAGAATAGAAGTTCAGCTATAGGGATATCTGCAAATACAAACATATTACTATATTCTGGATATTGGTGTGAATAATAGAAAGACAAAGGTCATGGTGATATCAAAGAAACAGATTGTGGCTAAATGTACAGTTAAAGTAAATGATGTTATTTTGGGGAAAGTGCAGAGATTCGGATATCTAGGCACATGGATAACATCACATAGAAAATTGATCACTGAGATATATTACAGAATAGGACAAGTAAAAACGACATTCTATCAAATGATGAACAGTTTGTGCAATAAGTCATTGTAATTGAAAGTTAGAAAAAGAGTTCTTGCATGTTACAAAGAACCATTTTTAACACACGGCTGCGAAATCTGGACACTTATTGAACTGGCGAAAAATATCCATGGAAGCCTTAGGAATAGGGTTTTATAGAATAACTAGCTGACACGGCCCGGCTTCGCCCAGTCCCTGGTGGGGAGCATCTAATTTAATTCATATAAGTAGTCATATAAGTTCTCGTTCCCGTTACCGACTATCTGTCTGTCTGTCTGTCTGTCTGTCTGTCTGTCTGTCTGTCTGTCTGTCTGTCTGTCTGTCTGACCCCGCCCGGCATCGCCCAGCTCCTGGTGTGGAGCATCTCATTTAGTTCATATAAGTAGTCATATAAGCTCCCGTTCCCGTTCCCGACTGTCTGTCTGTCTGTCTGTCTGTCTGTCTGTCTGTCTGTCTGTCTGTCCCTCCCTCTCTGTCTGTCTGTCTGTCTGTCTGCCTGTCTGTCTAATCATTTATTGGTTGCAGTTAGAATAACCTTAGATAAACGAAGACCAAATTACAAAAAGCATTAGAAAGAGCACTTGAAAAATCTTTACATCTTCCCCAACAATTAACTTGGGTAAATGGAGCGGCGGCAGCAGCAGCAGAAGAAGAAAAAGGAGGAGTAGGAGCTGGGAGGAGGAAGAGGGAGATGGAAGAGGGAGGAGGAGGAGGGAGGCGGAGAGAGGAGGAGAAGGGAAGAGGAGGGAGGAGGTAGGAGAAGGAGGAGGAGGGAGGAGGAGGAGGGAGGATGAGGAGGAGGAGGGGAGTAGGAGGTAGGAGGAAGGAGGAGGAGGAGGGAGGAAGAGAGGCGGAGAGAGGAGGAGAAGGGAAGAGGAGGGAGGAGGTAGGAGAAGGAGGAGGAGGAGGGGAGTAGGAGGTAGGAGGAAGGAGGAGGAGGGATGAGGAGAAGAACGCAGGAGGAGGGGAGGAGAGGATTTCCCTTTTTTTTAAAAAAAAAAAAGGGGATTCAAAAAAAAAAAATTTTAAAAAATTGGGTTTAAAAAAAAAGAACCTTTTTTAAAAAAATTTTTTAAACCCGGGGGAAAAAACCCCTTTTAAAAAAAAAAAAAAAAATTTTTTTTAAAAAAAAAAAATTTTTAAAAAGGCCCCCTTCCCCCCCTTTTTTTTAAAAAAAATTCCCTAAAAAGGGGAAAAAAAATTTTGGGTTTTTTGGTTTCCCTTTCCCGGGGTTTTTTCCCCGCCCCCCGGAACCCAAAAAATTTTAAAAAAATTTTTTCTTAAAATTTTTAAACCCCCCTTTTGGGGGGGTTTTTTTTTCCCTTTTTTTTTTTTTTTTTTTTTTTTGGTTTTTCCCCCCCTTTTTTTTTTTTTTAAAAAAAAAAACCAAAAAAAAAAAAATTTTTAAAAAAAAAAAAAACCCAAAAAACCCCCCCCAATTTGGGAAAACCCCCCAAAACCCCAAAAAAAAAGGAAAAGAAAAAACGGGGAAAAAAGGGGGGGGAGGAAAAAAGGGGGGGGGAAAAAAAAAAAAAAAAGGGGGGGAAGGGGGAAAAAGGGGGGGGGGGAAAAGGGGGGGGGGGGGAAAGGGGGGGGGAAAAAAAAAAAAAAAAAGGGGGGGGGGGGGGGGGGGGGGGGGGGGAAAAAAAAAAAAAAATTTGGGGGGAAAAAAAAAAAGGGGGGGGGGGGGGGGGGGGAGGGGGGGAAAAAGGGGGGGGGGGGAAAAGGGGGGGGGGGGGGGGGGGGGGGGGGGGGGGGGGGAAAAGGGGGGGGGGGGGAAGGGGGGAAAAAGGGGGGGAAAAGGGGGGGGGGGAAAGGGGGGGTTTGGGGGGGTTTGGGGGGGGGGGGGGGGGGGGGGGGGGGTTTTTGGGGGGGGTAGGGGGGGGGAGTTGGGGGGGGGGGGGGAAAAATTTTTGGGGGGGGGGAGAAGGGGGGTTGGGGGGGAAGGGGAGGGGGGGGGGGGGGGGGGGGGGGGGGGGGTGGGGGGGGGAAGGGGAGGAAGGGGGGGGGGGGGGGGGGGGGTTTTTTGGGGGGGGGCCCAAAAAAAATTTTTTTTTTTTTCCCCCCCCCCTTTTTTTTTTTTTAAATTTAAAAAAAAAAAAAAGAATGGGGCCCCCCCCCTTTTTTTTTTTTTAACCCTTTAAAAAAAAAATTTTTTTAAAAAAAAATTAAAATTTTTAAAAATTTTTAAAAAAATTTAAAAAAAAAATTTTAAAAATTTTTTTTTAAAAAAAAAAAATTTAAAAAATTTTAAAAAATTTTTTAAAAAAAAAAAAAATTTCAAAAAATTAAAAAGGGAAAAATTTTTTGGGGTTTCCCCCAAAAAAAAAAAAAAAAAAAATTTTTTGTTTTAAAAAAAAAAAAAATTTTGGGGGGAAAAAAAAAATTTTAAAAATTTTTTTGGGGGTTTTTTAAAAAAAAAAAAAAAATTTTAAAAAAAAATTTTTTTTAAAAAATTTTTAAAAAAAAAAAGGGGGGAAAAAATTTAAAAAAAATTTTTAAAAATTTTTTTTAAAAGGGGAAAAAACCTTTTTTAAAAAAAAAAAAACCCCCCCCCCCCAAAAAAACCCCAAAACCCCGGGGGGGGGTTTTTGGTTTTTAAAAAAGGGAAACCAAAAGGTTTTTTTCCCCGGGGGGGGTTCCCCCCTTTTTTCCCCCAAAAAAACCATTTTTTTTTTTTTTTAAAAAAAAAGGGAAAAAAAATTTCCTTTTTAAAAAATTTGGGGGAAAAGGAAAATTTTTTTTTTTTTTTAAAAGGGGGGGCCCCCCAAAAAAAAAAATTTTTTAAAAAAAAGGGGGGAATTTGGGGCCCCCCCTTTTTTTTTTTTTTTTCCCCCCCCCCTTTTTTTAAATTTAAAAAATTTTTTTTTAAAAAAAAAATTTTGGGGTTTCCCAAAATTTTTTTTTTTAAAAGTTTTTTAAAAAAATTAAAAGAAATGCACATTTATCAATAAAGACATTTTGTGCATAAGTCATGCCTTGAACAAGAAAAGGTTCTTGCATGACATGAACAGTTTAAAACGCTTTATGACGAAAACATTTAACACTGCGACAAAACCATGCAACCGGATGTTTATGTGAAGAAAATCAGCAAATAAGAATAGAAGTTCAAGCTATAGGGATATCTGCAAATACAAACATATTACTATATTCTGGATATTGGTGTGAATAATAGAAAGACAAAGGTCATGGTGGTATCAAAGAAACAGATTGTGCCTAAATGTACAATTAAAGTAAATGACGTTATTTTGGGGAAAGTGCAGAGATTCGGATATCTAGGCACATTGATAACATCAGTTAGAAAATTGATCACTGAGATGTATTACAGAATCAATCAATCAATCATGTGCCATGACGGAAAGCGTGGGCGGTCATGACTCGCCATTTCACTCGATCACCAGTGTCGTGGATCAGCTCAGTGTTCCTGTCTCGTCCATGCCATCTGGCCAAGCCATCCAGGTATTTTCCACTCGGTCTTCCTCTTGGTCTGTTCCCCTCGATCTTGCCAGTTGTCACTAAGTTCTCCAATCCATTTCTTCTCATAACATGTCCAAAAAATTTTGACTGTCTACGTCTAATTTCTCTAATCAGTTTACGATGTTCATTTGTCTCCTGTAGTACTTGGTCATTGGTTTTTCTGTCTGTCCATGGTATTCTTTGCATTTTCCTCAGAAACCACATTTTGCAGCCATCAGATGCTTTTCAGCTTGACTGCTCATCTCCGCAGCCTCCAGGCTCTTCTCAATTCGTTAGTTTATATTTCCAAGATTCACTTTCATACAACAGAACTGGTTATATATAACATTTCAATACTCTCTTTTTGACATATTATTTTTACAAAAGATATTGGCATGATATTACCACGAACATTATTTATTGTGATATGTCTACTTCTACATATAGTTGTTAATAAATCTGTTTGCATGCTTCGAAATATCATAATGACATGAAAGTTGAAGAAGTACAATTAATTATATTACATTGTAGTCTCCATCTTAAATCGCTTTACACACTGGGTGAATGGAGTATCTATTACATGAAAATAATTACTACAAATAAATAAATAAATAATATAGTGTTTGCTTGTTGAATTTTTTTTTTTTTTTTTGGTGAAACTCTATCGTTCTACGAATCTGTCTGTTTTGGATGAGGCGGAAACAGATGCAGTAGTCATAATAAACGTTTTACAATATAATGAGAGATATGATGCATGGATAACCGTTCAAGCTAGGACACAGATAAGTGAAATTTATACTTTCATGTAGTGTCTTTCGTGAATTTGTTAGTCTATGTTTGTTTGTTTGTTCTGTGCTGACGAAGGGTTTGGCCGCAACGTCCATTTTGTTTTTTGTAGTCGTGCTTTGGTAAAGCTCACAATCTACTTCTCGTTTTTCAGTGATTTATTCATTACAATATAAAGACCACATCCGCGTTCGAACCTGTCATCCTCAAATGAGCACTGCACCCAGCAGATGGAACAAGTGTATTAGGCTCAGGGCCAACAAGATATTCCTAAAGGTATTTCTCGTATTTATTTATCGTGCTATTTACGTAGCCTGAGGGGTTACCCAATAATTGGCATTGCTATCGGCTGTACACTTGGAACACTACCTCACAACTGTGTTCGGTGGATGAAGTACGCTTGATATATTCACAACTCGGTGTATCAGTGAGATGCCGCTATATGTGAATCAGAGCGATGTTTCTATATGCCTCTATCTGTATACGAGAGAGAGAGAGAGAGAGAGAGAGAGAGAGAGAGAGAGAGAAAGAGAGAGAGAGAGAGAGAGAGAGATACGGCTATATGCGTATCAGAGAGATGCCTCGGTATGTGTATCAGAAGTATAACTCTATATGCGTATCAGAGAAATATCTTTCTATATCTGTATATGGGAGAGGCGCCTCTTCTTGTGTATGAGAGAGATGCCGCTGTTGTATGTGAGAATGTCCTCTCGGCCTGTGTATGAGTCCCCTCTGCCTGTATATGAGTCGCTCTGCCGGTGTATGAGACGTATTCCTCTGTCAATATATATATATATATATATATATATATATATATATATATATATATATATATATATATATATATATATATATATATATATATGTGCCGGCTTCGTGGCTTAGAGGTTAGCGACTTCTCTCCGTAATCTCGTATACTCTCGTAGGTAACGTGATGACGGTGAGAATCAGCAGTGGTTCGAATCGCATCGGTAACTTACGGGGTATGTGAGCCGGCCACTCAGAAAGCAATGGCAAACTACTGATCGTAATCTTGCCAAGAAATCAACATACAGCTGAAAGATGCTGGTGTTGACAGCGATGTCCTGTAAAGGATATGCAAAACATTATATATATATATATATATATATATATATATATATATATATATATATATATATATATATATATATATATATATATATATACATGCATTTTACATATCATACAACAGAGGATGAGTGCCTTACGATGTATTGTGTCCACCTCTGTGTCAAGAATACCAATCGGAAATCTCGCTCAGGATTTGTACAAAAATGGATAACGATGTTGTCCTATTCTCGCCTCTGCCTGTTTGTGATATCCTGAGATAATGTATCATAATTTAGCCTTAATGATAAGGGTGAAAATCTAGGAGCACCTGTGTGCACATTGGGCATTTTGGAAATATTTGCAGTAGGACATTGAAAATAATTCGGCTGAATAGGCCGAGCCCTGGCCAGAATTTTAAAACAGAAGATTTACCCAAAACAAAGAATATAGCATGTATGAGTTAGTTATACACACATTTTGGATTTTTTTTAAACTGCTGTAGCGTTGGTGCAGTGTGATGAGATTCTCCTTGTGTGATCTATGAGATGAGAGTGAGGCAATTCTGGTTGTATGTGTGTGCAATGAAGGTGATCAAGGTATCGCTACTGATCCACATTAATACGTTACCGTTTTTTTCACACGCAATACTTTACACAGGTCTACCTCTAGATTCTCATCAGTATAATTATAATACCTATATCACACACAAAGTCGCTAACACAGGTGTGCCTACAGATTCCCATCAGGATGTTACCTTGTATCACCACATGTAATGTTTAGACTGATCTCCTTCTCTGTGGATAGATGCAGTTTCTCTCTCTCTCTCTCTGTGTGCCACCAAGGGCATGCCTTTTATCACTTTGACAACCTGAAAGTTGGTTTTAATCCTGCCCAGGGGATATCTTTAATCATTTATTATTCATGTTAAGTAGGAAATAGTTGATTGTGTAGCTTGGACAATTTTTGATAACTGATATAATATGCAGTTTCTAATTCCTTGCAGCTAATGGTGTTTAATGCCCATGCCTCCCAGTTTGTGACATCTTTTTATCTTGTCATCATATTGCAAACTTAAGTTTCAAGAGGAGGACACTGTGATTAACGTAGACTTCGATTTCGGTATACTAATAGTTAACACACTGTAGAAAGAAAACAACAAGACTGAATGTGTAATCATAGAACAGGAAATAAAACTACAAATAGGAAATAGTGCTACAACTACAAATATAATGTTACCTTCTATTAATATATCAATTTCTATACCAATTACACATAAGTATACAGTACAGTGCTCATTCCCAACACAGTAGTAAAATATAATTAAACCACTGCATACTGCCAAGAATACCACGTCTCTCCGCCTTTATAGCACATGTGTCATACTCAAGGCCCGGCGTACAATCATATCAGGCCCGAGAGGTCTCAGCCGATGTGCCCGAGAGAGAATTTTAGGCACAAATATTATTTTTTTTAATGGCCACGATGTACGGTGCAAATCAAATTACATAATTAGCAGCCTAGAATGATTGGCTACCTGAGAGCGTTCTCGCTTCGATCAGAATAAGCGCAAATAAAAATTGTGTAGTGAGTGAATGTCCGTCGTTACAGTGACCTAGCACATTTCACTGTTTTCATTCCTGAAGGGATGCCCCGGCTTCGTCTACATGCGGCTCGAACATTAAGCATGTTTGGTAGCACATATCTGTGTGAGCAGCTGTTTTCTGTGATGAAGATTTACAAAACATCACACAGGAGTCATCTCACTGATAAACACTTGCAGTCTATCAAGAGAATCTCAATGACACAGAAAATTACTCCCAACATGAACGTGTAGCCAAGAAAAGATGCCAAACATCGTGCCTTGACAGATTGGCATAAGAGTGAAAATGTGCATACCAATGATTTTTTATTATTAAAACTTTTTTAAAAATGTTTTAATTTATATTAATGTTTTAAAAAGGTATAATTTTCGGCTTATTGAGTGTTTATCCTGTTCGGCCAGCAACCTTATGTGTGATTTGAGTTTTGGCCCGCTGAGCGATTGAATTTGACACCCCTGCTTTATAGGCTGGCTGTCTACAAAATTATTACATTATAAGCGTTCATTGGCGTTACAAGAATAAAGCAAGAACAAGGAATAAATTCTCATATGAAAGTTCGCACTCAACGATGGACAAACCAAAAATCAAAATTTTTGAACTCTAAAAGACAAGAGCATGTCGCTACACATTGTGTACTTCAACCGTTGACTGTATTAGCCGCGTTTATCGCGAACAAACAATTATGGAATTGGGCCGAATTCCGCTTCATGCATTTAAAACCACAGTTGGTCTTACATTTCATTTTTCTTCTTATAATATACATCTTCACATACGACTTCTTACGCTTACTCTCACAATATACAACTTCACATACTACTTCTTACGCTTACTCTCACAATATACAACTTCACATACTACTTCTACCGCATACTCTCACAATATACAACTTCACATACTACTTCTACCGCTTACTCTCACAATATACAACTTCACATACTACTTCTTACGCTTACTCTCACAATATACAACTTCACATACTACTTCTACCGCATACTCTCACAATATACAACTTCACATACTACTTCTACCGCTTACTCTCACAATATACAACTTCACATACTAGTTCTTACGCTTACTCTCACAATATACAACTTCACATACTACTTCTACCGCTTATTCTCACAATATACAACTTCACATACTTCTACCGCTTACTCTCACAATATACAACTTCACATACTACTTCTTACGCTTACTCTCACAATATACAACTTCACATACTACTTATACCGCTTACTCTCACAATATACAACTTCACATACTACTTCTACCGCTTACTCTCACAATATACAACTTCACATACTACTTCTACCGCTTACTCTCACAATATACAACTTCACATACTACTTCTTACGCTTACTCTCACAATATACAACTTCACATACTACTTCTACCGTTTACTCTCACAATATACAACTTCACATACTACTTCTACCGCTTACTCTCACAATATACAACTTCACATACTACTTCGTACGCGCACTCTTACAATATACAACTTCACATACTACTTCTTACGCGCACTCTTACAATATACACCATCACACAATACTTCTTACGCTTACTCTCTAGAAAGAGGAAGAAAACTGATATATGCCGTTGGCGATCGAATGATAAGCAGAAATGTGACCGCCCATGCCAGTCAGGAAGTCACTTGATGGTGATGATCTGGACAAGACCTTTCAGTGACGGGTAGGAACAGATTTCTAGACAAGGCCCTTTCAATGACGGGTAGGAACAGATTTCTAGACAAGACCCTTTCAGTGGGCTAATTACAAGATGGCGATCGCTGTCTCTACTATTGTCTAATACTTCGCTTACAGCGTATGCATCGTGTTCTGTTTCTACTGCATTTAAACTGCAACGCTTTTTTCCGAGTACTCATAGTTAGTTGATGTACCATTGATCATTTCTATTGCCGAAATGATGCATCCAATTCTCGTTATTTATTTATTTTTTTTCTGTATTATATTTCTTCTTGTAACATTACGTATAATTGGGAGGAATTTTATTTCATTTTAATTAAAATGTTACAGAAACATCCTTACATCAACAAGAAGATAGATAATTACATTGTACAAGATGTGAACATAGATGAAATCTGGCTCATCCACAGTCTCATGTCTCGGAAATGCTCCTTTCGTAAATATTTTTTTCATCGCATATCTGTTACAAGACATTGCAGTCATTTTTCAGGTGCTGTTGATGTCTTGGCAAGTTTTACGTTGTAGTTTGCAAATGCTTTCTGAACGACCCGCTCTCGTATCAACGTAAGTACCAAACGTGACGCGATCCGCTGCCGAATCTCGCGCAGGTGTGTTTCGTACGAGAGTATACGGAATTACGAACAACGTTATTAACATCTAAGCCAGGGAGACCGCTTGTAAATAATGGTATGTGTTTATTTTGTAATAATGGTAAAATTTAGTTTCCTTTGTTACATGTGCGTTTGCGCCGGAGATATGGTTCCTGAAACACATGTTGCTATTTCTTGTGACTGCTAGAGTAATAGCAACGATTGCCGGAAGAAGCTAATGAAAGTATAACATATTGTATATCTATAGGAAAGATGTGACCAGCGTTCTGTCACCATATAACAAGGAGAAAGGCAATGGAAAACATCGTGACGGCTGGAAAGATCAGTGGTGGCTGCCCAAGAGAAAAGCTGCTGAGGGGACTGAGACGGTGGCATAAAGGAATATTACCAATACAATAGATCCAGAGCGCCAAGGACAGAGATCTGTGGAGACATATTAACGCCTATACCAATTGGCATGTCACATGAAGATCTACTACTACTACTACTACTACTACTACTACTACTACTACTACTACTACTACCACCACCACCACTACTACTACTACTACTACTACTACTACTACTACCACCACCACTACTACTACTACTACTACTACTACTTTTACTACTACTACTACTACTTCATCTTCTTCTTTTTGACATTATGGCAACAAACTATTTAGCTGATAATTTACCAGTCACAAGCGTTCGATATTTAAACACTGCGCCTCATTGTGTTTTTTTTTTCCCCTTGCTTTCTAATTTTCAAATTTATGACGTCAATATTGATATGATGACTGTGGAAATATGGTTTCTGGGGAACATGTAAAGAATACCACGGACAGACAGAAAAACCAATGAACAAGTCCTTCAAGAAACAAATGAAGATCGTAAACTCATTAGAGTCATTAGACGTTGACAGTGAAAATATTTTGCGCATGTTATGAGAAGAAAAGATTTGGAGAACTTGGTTACGACTAGCAAGATCGAAGGGAAGAGACCAAGGGGAAGACCGAGAAGTAAATACCTGGATGGCTTGGCCACGTGGCATGATCGAGACAGGAACAGGGAGCTGAAACACGACTCTGGTGATCGAGTGAGATGGCAGAACTATGACTGCCAACTCTTATCGGCACGGCACATGATGGATGGATGGAATGATGGATGGATTTGAAAACGATGTAATTAATGATCCTAACTATGTAACATTTTACAGAGGGACAAACACATTCATCAAAACATCGTATCCGTCAGGAGGTAATACTGACCATTTCATCTCATGTGTTACATTCAGTTATGAAAACAGATGGGCCTAGAAATATATCACCAGTTTGCCTGTGTCATGTACATTGACTTCAATAAATAAGCTGAACATAAAAAGATTGCTGATAGTATCAATAACACAATCCACAGGACACACTCTATGAACATAACAAAACACATAAAATTAATGTCGCCTCGGTGACACAGCAGTTGTGAGCTCGCCTGCTAAGACAGTCGTTCTGGTTGATTCCCTAGCAGAGGCGGGATATTTTATTCGACCAGAACGGTTCTAGAGTTGATCCAGCAGAATAAATACCAACCTTTGTATTTAACCAAACTACAGATTATAAAAGAGATCATTCATTTAAAAAAAGCGAAAGTAAAGGATCCTTCTGGACGACTTGAATAGTGCTGGGTGAATAATACTAGCCCTGTATTGTATAGACTACTCAGCACTAAATATATAAATATTTCTCCGGCCGCCTTTACCTTTACGTGGCATTTTCTTATGTTTGTTTTCGAAAGAAACAAATAAATTAACAAACAAAGACAAACAGACGGACAAGATAAGACAACAACAACGAATATGTATATTTACATTTCATAACTAAAAAGGAAAAGTTAAATCGGGAAAATGGGGACGGACAAAAATAACGTAGGTGAAGAAGATGAACAAAAATTTACACCTGAAGAAGACTCAAACTAAGCATGTGAGCTTGGAACTGAACAGTATCACTGAAGCGCAGTGTAACAAGTCTCGGCAAGAAGACAGGCCGTGTTAGTGCATGCAGGCCAATGTCGCTGTATTCTGATCTAGACAACCTTGCTGGAGACTCATTAGCAATAGAATAAATCTCGATCTGGATAAGTATAATTTGCATTGGATAGCTCCGTGAATGCAGTTCATCAGCAGCTAGCATTAGTTAGTACACGGAGTCATACAATATGAACAAACGGCATTTTTAGAAGGTGGGAGATGATTTTGCTTGCCGGTCAATCAAGCTCCGTCTCTAAAGTGAGTGTGGATGCAAGATATTGCCAGCATTTCCTGCCGATCCCTCAGATGGTAAACTCAACAAAACAGCTCTGTGTTTGTGTCTTCCTCGACTGCTTCAAACGTTCGACTCGCATCATCACCCAGTGCCTTGCTGGCTGGTGTGGGGGATCATGTTTCTCCACAAATTACGATCATACGACGGTATGGATCGCTTCGTGTGTTGACTCCCGTCCGTGCAATGACAGAAGACTGCCAAGAATCTTCTCACGCAGTCTTTCTCTATCTCTGCGCAACTCTTTCTGGTTGTTACATGCTCCAGTCATTTGTTGAAATTGGTTCTATGTAACATGCACAAACTCTTTTTCTAACTTTCAAAGACAAAGACTGCACAAAACGTTCTTCATGTGATAGAATGCAGTTTTTGCTTGTCGTGTTTGTTCTTTATCCCAGCGATGCA
Source organism: Cepaea nemoralis (assembly GCA_014155875.1). NCBI lineage: Eukaryota > Metazoa > Mollusca > Gastropoda > Stylommatophora > Helicidae > Cepaea > Cepaea nemoralis. Next base: position 27,875 of record JACEFZ010015869.1, read on the forward strand.
TCTTCCATTCAATGTTATGATATGTGCCAAGATATCTTAATTTCTGCAAATGCTTCAAAATAATATCATTTACTTTAAAGGCACATGTAGGCACAATATGTTTCTTTTATATCACTGTGACTTCAGTCTTTCTATTACTCACACATTGACCATTGTTTTCACTTTCTACAACTACTGTATCTATCATTTCCTGTAAATCCTTCTGACTTGTTGCTATCAAGATGGTGTCATCGGCATAATGAAAGTATTTATATTATGTCCACCAATCGACTCTAGTATCGTTTATTTCTTATTTAGTATAAGTAGTTGTTATGCCATGTAATTTGCTTCTTCCACCAGTTACCTTTTCATTGCCAGTTTCTCTACTGGAAATTTGGAGAACAATGTTATAGATTGGCAGAATTTTTTCATTGGCACCTTTCCGTCTTGACAGGCGATAGTTTGGTACATTGTGCTTCAAAAAGGCTTAATAACTACGATCCATGGCGGTGGCGAGTGTGGCTGGTAAGGCCAATTCTTGCTGCAAATGTTTGCCCACAGTAGGTGCATGTGAAACCATGGTCATTTCCACCATTTTGCACCATCTTACGACTCTCACGCTCTGTGTGTGCTTTATCTGCAATCATTTTCTCCTTTGTCTTTATTCCATTTCTGATAGTTGCCCTCCATGCAACACGTTCAGCGGCGACGTGCTCCCAATGTGCATTATCAATGCCTGTTTCAATCATGTCCCGCTTACACACATCTTTGTATCGTAGTAGAGGCCGACCCTGAGATCTCCTACCCGTCTGTAATTCACCAAAAAAGATGTCCTTTGGTATTCCACCAGCATCCATCCTCCTAACGTGTCCTATCCATCTAAGTCTACGAAGACTGAGCATGGAATACACCGTCACACAACCTGATCTTTCCAATACTTCAGTATTTGTGATTTTGTCTTGTCACTTAATACCAAGTATTCTTCGCAGACACCGCATATGAAAGCTGTTTAAACGTTTCTCTTGGCGTGAGTAAGTTGTCCAGGTTTCACTGCCATAAAGAAGAGTACTAAGGACACAGGCTTGGTAGACGAGGACTTTTGTTTTGGCAGTAAGCTTCCTGTTCTCCCAGATTCTTTTTGCTAACATGTTCATTGTTGTTGCTGCCTTGCCAATCCTGATGTTGATTTCCTGATCGAGGGATAATTTGCTATTTACCTCTGATCCTAGATATGTAAAATGGTCTACTATTTCCAGTTCGGCGTCGTCAATAAAGATTGATGGTACACCATGTGTACCTTGTGACATAATCTGTGTCTTCTTTTTGTTAATTGTTAAACCAAATTCAGAACAAGCATTGGAGAATGCAGATAGTAGATGTTGTAATTCTTCCTCAGAGTGGGTCGTAATCGCAGCATCATCCGCAAAAAGCAACTCTCTGATTAGTACCCTCCTAATTTTGGTCTTGGCCTTCAATCTCTGAGCATTACAGAGGCTACTATCTGAGCGTGAGTGAATGTATATACCGTCATCCTGATCACGAAAGGCATATTTCAGTAGAAGTGAAAAGTATATCCCAAAGAGGGTGGGGGTTAGTACACAACCTTGCTTAACTCCACTCTTGATTTCAAACTCTTCTGAAGTTGAGCCATAAAACTTGATTATACCCTTCATGCCTGTGTGGAACGATTCCACAATGGACAGAAGAGTTGGTGGGCAGCCAATCTTCTTTAGTGCTTTGAACAGACCCTCACGACTGACCAAATCGAATGCCTTTGTGAGGTCGATAAAGGCAATAAACAGTGGCTGATTTTGTTCCCGGCATTTTTCTTGCATCTGTCGCAATGAGAATATCATATCAATGGTAGACCGGTTCTGACGGAAGCCGCACTGTGATTCGGGGTAGGCTTGATCTCCCAGGACTTGAAGTCTGTGCAGGACAATTCTGGCAAATACTTTCCCAACAATACACAGAAGTGAGATAACCCTATAGTTGTTACAGTCGCTCCGATCTCCCTTGTTCTTGTACAGCGTTATGATGTTTGAATCTTTGAAATCCTGTGGGACTTGTCCTTCTCGCCAGCATAGCTCTATTAGCTGGTGGATCTGTAGAGCGAGTGTGTCTTGCCCACTCCTGATTACCTCTATTGGAATCCCATCCTTACCTGGAGCCTTGCCAGATACAAGCTCATGTATAGCACACTTAACTTCTGTTATAGTGGGAAGTGTGTCCAGGTGGTCAAGAGTTGGCAGGGCCTCTATGGCGTTGAGGGCATCATCCGCTAGCTTGGTCTCACTTGCGTAAAGCTCTAAATAGTGCTCGACCCATCTATCCATCTGCTGTTTCTTATCAGTGATGATTTCTCCAGTCAAGGTTTTCAGCGGTGCACTTCTTTTGATCATTGGACCACAGGCTTTCTTTATCCCTTCATACATGCTTCTGGTGTTTCCCTTATCACTTGCGATTTGAATGGACTCACACAACGTGATCCAATAGTCATTCGCACACTGCCTGGCAGCCTTTTGTACATCCTTCCTCGCTTGCTTCAGCTCACTCAGAGTGTTACGCGTTGGTCTTTCCTTGTTTCTTAAGAGAGCTATCTTCTTTTTATCAATCAAGGGCTGCAGTATCTGGCTGTTTGCCGCAAACCAGTCCTGCCTCTTATGATCCACAGTGCCGTAAACCCCTACCGCTGTTTTATAAATAGTTTTCTTAAGTTTACTCCATTTATCATTTACTATACAATTTTCTGATGTATCATTGAAAGCGTCTTCAAGTTGCTGTTGAAATTCAAAGCACTTTCCAGGATCGTGAGTGTTAGTAATATTAATCCTGGGACTAGACTTGTGTTTAGCTGTGTAGATTCTCTTTGGTCTCAGTCTAACCCTTGCAACAACCAGAGAATGATCTGTATCACAGTCAGCACTGTGGTAACTTCGAGTTAATGATGTACGGTTCAGATGTTGTCTCCGTGTGATAATGAAGTCCAGCTCCAGCAGCCTTTGCCCATTATCATTCATGCGACCGATGTTGTATTTTCCAAGGCACACTGGCCATGAACTCGAGTCCTTGCCCACACGAGCATTGAAATCACCGAGCATATAAATGTAGTCGGATTTTGGAACTGCCTTGATCGCAGAGTCTGGCTGCTCATAGAGCGTATCCTTCACATCATCAGAGGAAGCGATTGTCGGTGCATATGCAGTGAGAATGGTGGCAAATCCACAAGAGATTGACAAGCGCAGTGATAATAATCTTTCATTACCTCCAGCTGGGATATCAATCATTCCCAGTAGCGAATTCTTCACTGCAAAGCCCACACCATGTTGCCTTTTTTCTGCCTGCCCTCTTCCCTTCCAGAAAAAGGTGTAATTGTTTTCCCTGAGTGACCCTTCCTCAGCGAGGCGAGTCTCCTGCAGGCCAGCAATATCAATGTTAAGACGATTGAGTTCAGCATCAATCACAACCGTTTTTCTCACATCGTCAATATTCGTCAAGTCAGTGGAAAATCCTGGACACATGGTTCTCACGTTCCAGGTTGCAAGCCGTAGCTTGAGTTTTCTATTCTTTTTATTAGTACCTGGGGCATTGGTTTTACAGCCTGCGATTCAGATTTTGTCCTAGCCCCAAGCACCCATTGAAGCAGGCAGGCTGTGGCGGATCAGCACCCAATTGGCTGGGGGCTGCCCAGCTTGAGGCGGGCGGTAGCTGATCAGTGACACCTGTAGGTGTCTCCCACCGTCAGAGGCAACGCGTGGCGCCCCATGTCTACGCCAACTGACAAGGACTTATAACCCGTAACAGTTGCCTCTCGCTTTGATTCCGAGACCGGTTAAGACCAAGGATGGAGTTATTGCCTCTCCATAGCACAAAGCCTGGGCTAAAATAAAGAAACCATGTGTTTCCCATGCAGCATGATCCCTCTCTCGGCCTGCCTAGTTCACTCCAGAGGAAAGTTGACACCTATAATCTGGAACAAGACAAGCTGCAGAAGCTGCCGGATCAGCAAAGCAATGCTCTAACTGTCCGCCTGTCGGAGCTTCAATCCTAGACCAGCTGCCAACCAAGGCTTAGGGCCTGGTCTGCCCTGCCATCGCTTATTTTGTCTTTGGGTTGCATTTCCTCGCACCAGGATAAGGCTAGTACCCTCCCAATTGCGCTCTTCCGCCCGAAGCCGTTGGCACAATGTGGGGTCGGGTTTGGTAAGCGCCGCCCAACATTCGGCGCTGACAGAAAGCAGAATTGGAGCTGCAAATATTGACTGTTGAAAATGTCAGCAAAAATAGGGAGGGATATGATTGCAAACACCACTTGACAAAGCTCATGATGATGATGAGACTGCAATGGTCGTTCATATAGCTCTCCATGATGTGTCAATAGTGGTTAATGGTTCTGAGAGTAAAAAATGTAAAGATGTTTAAATTATTAAAGTATTCAAATAAAGGCGCACTCAAGAGAGCAGGAAATAGTTGACTTTATTTATACAACTAATGGAGAAATATGGTCGATATTCATCAGGTTCCACCCACTGATGTCCATTACTAATGGTTAAACAACACAGTGGGGACGATATCCGGTTAAGAATGAGTAATCAATAACAACATACGTATTTAATATTCATGATCAATCAGAATGCAATCTGCAGTGTAACGAAGAACGATGAGTTTTGTAAAACAACAACAGAACGCAAATTACAGCAGACGTGTGCTTGGAGCTACAGAATGGCGTTTGGTCACCATATAAGCAACAGTAAAAGTAAAACTACCATTGCTTCGAGGACTAACTACTGGTGATTATTGTCATTGCAAGCATTACGTTGAGCGAACTCTAAAATGTACACAAAAGGATGAGAACTGAAGTTAAGATATACAATTACGCTTTAGAATAGAAATGAAAATGTATACGGGATAGTTTAGAAACAGAAGTAGATAATTAGTACATTGTAGAGCGGGGATCAAGACAAATCACCACACAGAACAGATGGGGAGATAAGCAAATATATAGCTGAACAGAAACGAAGGTAGGCAATCACATGATACAACAGAGGTATAGAGCACATTACCATTGACGGAATCTGACTAGAGGAAGCTGGTGTTTGTGCATCAAGAATGGTGGATAGATGAAGTTGGATAAAGAATGACTTGTGCCATTCATTTGATTCAAGTGGGGAAGAGTTGCGCAATTCTTTGACCACACTCTATCATCTGAGTCCTGGAGTACGCACACCTTATATAAATGAATGCGGAATCAGACACACTAACCTGTGAGGATCATAACCAAGTGCCACTCACGTCCCTCGAAGATACGAAGCAAGTAAATACATGGTAGTTCATAAAGTATATAGAACACAGGCAGTTTGGTCACATTACAAAAATGTAGGCAGGTGAACATATAAATAACAGTAAGAAATCATATTGTCGAACAGACATACAGTAAAATAATTATAATGTAAAATAGAAATACAGCAAGATAATTATATTGTAGAACAGATATGAAGGTAGAAAAGCACAAGGCCAAGATAAGTGGGAATAGACTTTACACTGTAGATCAGAAATGTAGATCACATCTCAGGCAGGACATGAAATGTAAGATAACTAGACCATTGGTAGATACATGTACAGAGTGATTACATTTTGATCTGTTTAACAAGTTGGTGTAAGCAGTTCGCCTTTTCCACGTCTTTTCTTCCCCATTTTACGAAGCTAGGTCGAACCTAGCTGGAGTCCCTGGTCTAGGGGTTACACGACTTTCTCCGTAATCCCGTATACTCTCGTGAATAACGCGACGTGTGCGACAATCGGTAGCGGTTCTCTCCGCGTCGGTAACTTAGGGGTAACTGCCACGGTCGCTCAGAAACAATGGCAAACTACTGAGCGTAATCTTGCCAAGAAATCAACAATCAGCTGAAAGATGCTGATGTTGAAAGGATATGCGGGGGGAAAAGTCGACCCTAAGGGAATAAGGACTCGGAAAAACAATTTATTCATACTTAATTGGAGATTTAATGCGGTCCTTTATTTCAGCTAATCTAGCCACAGTGCTGCCAAGGACACGGCTACATGAGCGCATGTCCAAATTGGAAAATTAATTAACAGTTGCTGAAATTAAAGATTAAATTACAGAGAAGTTGTTATATCATCATAATCATTGTCGTGGAAGTAAGTACATCTTTGCCATAACGTCGCTCACATTACAACCTGTTGGATAGCAGGAGACAGACAGAAGGCAGGCAGGCAAGTAGGCATCCATCCATCCTTCCATCTAGCTATTCAACCTTCCGTATACCCATCCATCTATCCATCCTTTTACCCATCCACCATCCATCTATCCATCCTTCCATCTATCCATACTTTTATCCATCCAGTCATCCATTCATCCGTCCATATATTCATCAATCCATCATTCCATCCATGCATCCAGTCATCCATCCATTTATCTATCCATTCATCCATCCATCCATCTATACATCCATCCATCCATCCATCCATCCATCCATTCATCCATTCATTCACTCATTCATCCATTCATCTATCCCCCCCCATTCCTCTATTTATATATCCATCCATTCATACATCCATTCATCCAGTCCTCCACCCATCTATCCGTCCATCCATCTATCCATCCATCTATCCATCCTTACCATACATCCATCCATCTATCAATTCATCCATCCAACCATCTATCCATTCATCCATCCATCCAGTCGTCTATGTATCTATCCATCCATCCATCCAGTCATCCATCGATATATCCATTCATCTATCCATCTATCCATTATTCCATCCATCTATCCATTATTCCATCGATACATCCATTCAGTCGTCCATCCATCTATCCCTCATACTTTTGATCTGAAATATTGCAGAAACATCTTATAAAGCCGTTGATCAAGAAGTAGAGAAATAAAACTTCCAAAATGAGGACAGAGAAAAAAAATGACTCGTTCAACAATATCACGTGTCAGAAACTGTGATACTGTGGCAACATTAAATATCAATAATATCATTATGGTTTAGAAGTGACAGTAATAGAAGAAATGACAAAACCTTATTGCATTCAACCCCAGCATTTACTGCCCATACATTGTCTATAAATTGTCTGTACATTGTCTATATATTAGTAAAATAACTACAGAACTTACCTCTTACATTAGCATGGGAAGCCTTCTCACTCTTGCGAGAGAGAAAGCACACACGATGGTTTATCCAAACAAAGAACCGTGTAAACAAGTCCTGCGATATCCGGCCTCCTTAAATCTCATCAGAAGTTCCCTTGAAGAAGAAAGACGCCGAGAATGTGAGAATCCAGCAACTTACTTTCTACAAGGGAAGTGGAAAACCTGGACCACGTCCAAGTAGCGATATATGTAACATTGACTGGTGCCCATTGAAAACACGGTGGTTATCTTCTCCTACAACTTCTCCTACGTCCTCCTACAACACGTCTTCTTCTTCTTCTTCTTCTTCTTCTTCTTCTTCTTCTTCTTCTTCTTCTTCTTCTTCTTCTTCTTCTTCTTCTTCTTCTTCTTCTTCTTCTTCTTCTTCTTCTTCTTCTTCTTCAGCTACTTCTGCTGCTGCTGCCACTACTACTGCTGCTTGCTGATGCTATAGTTGTTGTCTTCTGCTTATTCTTCTTCTTCTCAGCTACTGATGCATGTATTATATTGTATTGTATTGTATTGTATTGTATTGTATTGTATTGTATTGTATTGTATTGTATTGTATTGTATTGTTTTGTATTGCGTTGTGTTTTATCTCGGTAACATCCTGTAAAGCCCTATTTATTTGCATTTCGTATATATGGCGTTGGAGATCTTACAGACGTTTGATGAACAATGGCGCATGTTGGGGGACTCAAACCAAGAGCCATCAAAGGCCATCATTCCACCTAAACATGCAATCGCACACACACAAAACAAAAGACTGGATGACAGATGAAATTCTGTAGATGATGGATGAACTAAGAAAGAAAAAGCAAGGTAAAGAATAATATAATAGAATACATAAAGAAATAGTAAACAAATGCTAAGTGTTTAAGGAAATTTGGCTGAATTAAAAGTGCATGGAAATTATAACAACCTATGGAAAGGACTCACATTCATGTATTAGTAAATAAATACACTAACAGGTGGGTAAATATGAAATACCACTGGATGTTTAAAATCGACAAATTGTGCAATATTAATGGACAAGATGATATAATCAAAAGATTTACGGAATATCTAGAAGAGATGTATGATGATAGGAGACGAATGTAAATATTCAAAACAATGGCGAGGGTCCATCAATACTTGTAGCGGAAGTTGAAGATGCACTACATCACTTGAAGAAAGAAAGGCACCCGGTTCAGACAACTTTATATTGGAGGAAAATGAGGCTATGTGAGATTTTGGAATCGAAATATTGATATCTACATTAGTGAGCACATTCCTAATCATCTATTAAAATCCATCTTCAGATCCCTGTCATATAAATCCGACCCTTGAAAATGCCAAGTTCATCGTATGAGTCACGTGACAAAGCTATTACTGAGAAGAATTATGAGAAGAATAAGAAGTAAGTTTAAACCATAAATAAATTTGTGATGAACAGTGTGAATTTGTAGAGGAAAATGGCTCAAATAAAGCTATATATATATATATATATATATATATATATATATATATATAAGGAGCGTTCATTAGAAATCCGTTCGTGCCGCACCGCGCGTAATTGCGTATGTTGAAAATGTTCATGTCATAGTCATGTGATAAGTACTGACTAATGATTGATTGATTTATTGATTTAGGAACCGACATAACAGCATTCGGGACATTCCCATAAGCGCTCCGTCCCCATCCTCAGCAGCCAGCGAAGAGTTCCAACACTAATAGTTCCAGTAGCAATCTGATTATATTTCCGTCTGGTCTTTCCTCTGAGCGTCGATCGTCGGCCAGATCCCCTCGTCACACCTCGCTGTCTCATTCTTACCAGACTATGGTGATCCATTTGCGCCTCCGAGGTGTACACATGCTCCCACAAGGCCGCAACCACGTCTGACTTGTCATGCATCAATGCTCCACCAAGTTTTGCCGAGCCAGCCAATGAATAAAAACTGACTAACGAATAAAAGAGCACGTGCTTATCGTCCCAAGATGCATAGGCTCTGTTTCTGACCGTTGAGAACATGGCTGGGTTGATCCAAAATCTGTCCAAAGAAGCTTTATGAGCGGTGATTCAGTTTCTTTCATTTGAAGGATGTCGACCAGTGGACATTCATCGAAGAATGCAGGCAGCGTGCGGTAACAAATGTGTGTCGACGACAACAGTGACAGGCTGGGCACGAATGTTTCGGGAAGGACGTCAGTTCACGACAGATCCTCGACGGCCGGGACAAGCGCATATTGTTGCAACAGAAAAAACGATCGCCAAAATTGATGCAGCAGTACAGATGAACCGTTGTCGAAGCATACGTTCGCTAGCGAATAAGAATTTGATGTGTCAAATTGGGACAATTCAAAAGGTCGTTGTTAAGAAACATGCAATATCTGAAGGTGTGTTCGCAGTGGGTACCACGGATGTTGACAGACCACTAAAAAGAGGAACGCATAGGGTGGTGTTTGAACCACTTACTGCGTTACAGAGTGGAGGTTGATGCATTTCTCTTCC
>JACEFZ010015869.1:42500-183783 GCA_014155875.1 Cepaea nemoralis
GTTACCTATACTTGTTTGTGTTAAAGATATTTCACATTCCCATTTGCACAATACGTTGGTTCATATATCCCATTCGTAGTATCCGTTGTTATTCCTATTTATCATATACTATTCATTAATATTGTCTATTATTTTTCTTCTGACATCAGCGCGGTTGTCTTTCTTCTATAGCAACATATGCTATATCCTGTGTTGCTTGTCTAAGTTAGATCACGAATTAGGTCACGAGTCAAATGGTAAAATAGTCAACAGTGAAAGAAATGTTATATTCTTCTAGACCAATCGGCATTCCAAGATTGACGTTAGTTAGTTAGTTAGTTAGTCGCAGTTCCAACTTCACAGCAACGGGTCATCCCCATTATGCTCCGTTCCTGTGCCAGTGAATATCATACAAAACGCTCCCCACTGCCCAATGTGAAAAGTGGAAAAGACAGGAGTCTCGACAAACAACAGCCCGCATAGATGCACTGTGCATAATGCCGCCGCCAGAATGTCAACACAATAGTCCCCCACAAAACACCCAGTTCATTTCTGTTGGAATCTGCAGCCATTTTCCCATCTGGATGTTTCCTAGATGTTCACCCACACAGTCCACGAAATACAGTTCATCGTCGATGGCAGTGGCAGTCAACCAGAAGCCCAGCAGCCACGCATTTCTGCATAAGGCAAAAACCAGTCAACTCTGGGACATAGCCATCTGCCATCACTCCGAACATGCAGTCACGTTCCAAAATACCTCGGTCAGATTCAAAAGCACTTCACATGAAATCCACAGCTCACAGTGTCGCACCACGCACTCACTCAGTAGCAGGGCGACGGAACCATCAAGCCTCCTTAGTCGCCTCTTACGACATGCGTGGTAGGCTACAGTTATGGAGGCTGTGTTACATTATCTGGAGCTGATCTCGAAAATCAATTTTAACAATAATCCCCGCCGCCGGGGAGATTCGCACACACCGCCACCGTTCCGGCAAGTCAGCGTGCTAACCACCGCCCTCCCGCGGTTCCCACATATACATGGTAAAACAGAATCTTTTTACCGCGTTGAGGTGTGTTGAGAAGATCAGATATGTAGAAATCAGGACTACAGTGGGGGTTATAGCAACACTAGATTTTAACAGAAGGCAGCAAGTTAAATTGTTTGGTCATGCAAATAGGTAACCAACTAACAGTATACCACAACAAGCAATGATGTACAGAATAAAGGGAAGCAGAGGAAGAGGCCGACCACGTAAACGATGGACGCAGTGAATAACAGAGTTCATGGGAATATCGATACATGAAGCCATAAGCGGGCACTCTTCCGCTGTTTGTACTTTACCTCGACACATCAAGGTACAAGAGGAACAAGATGAGAAGAAGAAGAAGAAGAAGAAGAAGAAGAAGAAGAAGAAGAGAATACGTGTTGAGTATATGGTGCTAGCCCTATATTTTATGTAGACCAATCGGCACCCGATGGGTCATGTTGTCAGTGTTGTACAGGTTACCTTGACGTCCCAGACAATGTTCCGGTACCTATTTTAGGCTGGGTCGACCTGGGAGGCTGGCTAAATGTTAGACAATCGTCGCATCGAGTGGGATTCGAACACATGACGACTGGGCCGGCAGACAAGCGTGTGTAACCACAAGTCTACCTATTAATAATTGTAAGTCTTTTTATCCTATTTTTATTCAACTCCTATTGTTTATGGTTGCTTTAATAAATGAGGCCATGGTTCTTAAGGTATGTTACTGGTCTGAATTTAAACTCACAATGTACGCACTTTAAAAGTGCGTCTACATCGGCGGCTAATTTTGGGGTGTAAATTTGGAGGGAAGATGGTTTATAATTGTGTAGCAGCGTTTTCTAAACTGGTGTGCCGAGGCTCACAATCTTCGGAGCATAGATTCGACAGATGTGCCCACTGACTACAGTTATACGTAGAAAATCCATCGTTGAGAATTCCCTGCGACCATTGACACCACATAAGCAATGCATAAATATACATTGAACAGAACTCACAACAGACAAGGGAATGAGGCAGAAATATTAGACACACATTTGACAAAATGCTTGTCTGTTGCAGAACGTTGTACTCACAACCTATTGGCTGTTAGTGATTTACTAGACAATTATACGTTCAGTAGTTTATGATTTACTGGGGAATTATACGTTCAGTAGTTTATTATTTACTAGGCAATTATACGTTCAGTAGTTCATGATTTACTAGGCAATTATACGTTCAGTAGTTTATGATTTACTAGGCAATTATACGTTCAGTAGTTTATGATTTACTAGGCAATTATACGTTCAGTAGTTTATTATTTACTAGACAATTATACGTTCAGTTTAACACTTATTTCTTTTAGCAGCAATCTTGTTTCTAGATCATCGTCACCTTGTGTTCCTACTAGTGCCCAAATATTGACTACGCTTATGTCAACATTATCAGCAGAAGCTCATGTCATCGTTACCTGGTTTGTCACAGAGGAACGTGGCAAGACAGCGAACAAATGGAAGTGTGTCTTGGTGAACATCAGTGCTGTCTATCGCTAGCGGAACCTTTGCATACGTTAGATAGCCTGGGAAATCCATTCAATTGACTTTCATGAGGTGGATGAAGACGCAGCACAGTAAGTAACTAGCCTTCAAGTCATATTCATTGTGTCTGGCACAACTCTACAACAGGATCTGCTGTGGAATTACCATTGTTATGGTGCTGTGCCAGTACTACAGAGCTCAATGTGTGAAGTACAGTGACAGTTCTGTTTCCAACAGTGACACAATAAAATTGTAATATGGAAGTTGTGGACAAGGTTGTATGTTCCAATGTCAGTGTTATAATGATATCTGTGACCCTGAGGATGGAAGTTACTCTTTTGGTGTCCCGTGTGAGACGAATTATTTTGGTCCTGAGTGTCCGTTTCTGAATGGGGCGACCACAGAATGATGCTGCTTTAGTATGTCCAGAAATGAATGCCTTCATTCACGATCAATTATTTTGAAAACTGTTGCATCGTTATGAAATTTTTCCTGCCGTCTTATATTTACCCCCACCCAAGGTATATGTTTTTGATAGGTCCAAAAGCAACTTAAATCATCGAAAGCGGCGACATTTCTTTTATGTTTTGGTGAAAAACTAGTGATTTCTCGCTAACAAACTTGTTTTTATAGTAATGAATGCCCCGCCAATTCAGATGACGACACAAAGCGTATCCGGATTCGTATGGGAATGGGTGCAGTAAAAGAAGTAGTTTAATAGTTGACAGGCTCGACTGCATTGCACCGGGTTTTTATCTCATATGGCTCAGTCTCTTTCCGCAGCGTGGAAAGCGTCGCACAAAGCACGAACTCCGTAGCTCCAGCGATAACCCTCGGGTGTCTCCGAAAAAAATGCACTCGTGAAATGAAGGACGTGGCCCGGAATCAAACATTCAACTTTCTGAGCCCGAGTCAGACGGCTTGACCACTTCACCACGGAGACTCCCGAGAGGGGTGCAATGTGTAATATTAGTAAAGACAGAGAATTTACAGAGGCATGGGGTAAATAATTTGTAAATTAACAGGAAAGTAGAAGGAATATATTTCTTACCTTATTTTTCATTTCCTTCTTGATTCTTCAGCTGCTGGTTAATAAAGTGTACAAAAGTATTCATGTTAACTTTTTATACTGAGTTCGTGAAAGCTTCCAAATAGCTGTGCGTTAATGTGCATATGGAGTGACCAGAAATTATACCGCAATTTAGTCATCATGTTTCAATTTTTAAGGATCTATTCAGCTGCCTGTGTAGTTTGTTCACACGTATACATGGGTGACAGACCCGCTTTGAGTCTTCGTGAAAGATTGTCTACTCTGCTGTTTACCGTTCAGAGACGGAACATGATTAGCTGTTTTGCACTATGAAAATAGTTGTCAGTGTCTCTGTAGTGGGCTTTCTTCTTAACGACCATCATTGAAGTTTATAGATTGATTCGTATGCACGTGTGTTGTCCCCTAATTTGATAACGTGTTTGCTTTCACGTTTCTTGTTATGCCACAATATGTTAGTCTCCACCGCAATATTACTCTTCTGTTGGTATTCAATGCGTTTAGTGTGTGTGTGTGTTTTTTTTTTTTCTTTTTCAATACAGTTGTTTGTCACCCCTGAGGGCTTGCGGAATTGAAAATTCATCACTCTGGAATACAAACTGTTGCCATTGACATTATGCTTATGTTGTAATGTTTAGGGCCTGCAATTCGTTTGAATAGTTGGAGCCCCAGTAAGTGTGCGCGTAGATTAAGGTCTGCGATCTGCTCAGACCTTAATCTGTGTCGGACGATTCCAGTAGGTTGATGATTGCTCTCGGTTGCATAAAATTCAATCCATCCTTTCTCCAAAGGTCCTCTTCCTCTTTCAACACATGGACCTCACATTTTTTCCAGTAACTTTTATCAATATTTAATAGAGCGGACTGGGTTAGTATCTTGACGTCTGACAATATGAATGTAGTATTGGCAGCTGCCACCTGTCCTTTAATTTTAGCCCACACAAGTTCTATAGGGTTTAAATGAGAATGATACGGCGGAAGTCTCAAGCACCTATGGCCATGCTCTTCTATCAACTTTTCGATTTGATATTTCTTGCTTGTTTGCGCCTGTTTTACAAGGGACAACAACTGTAGCTTGAAATATGTTTCTGGAAATGGTATATTTTCCCTTAGGAGCCATATCTTTATTGCTTCCTTTGTGCTCAATGCCGTAGGTATTTTGTTTTCCTGGGCAACAACACTGTGATATGATGCATTGTCCATGATTAAACAAGACGGTCTATCAAGGGATGGAAGTACTATATTCTCGAGCCAATCTCTAAATACATTACCATTAATCTCATTCTGATAATCCCTATAGTCTGTATGCTTTTATACGAACAAGAGCCCAGCATTCTGTAGTAAGCCATTGTGATTACTACCAGCATAGGCTATGACCAAACGCTGTCCATTACTACTGGGCACATAACGCTTTATCTTTCCATCCACTGATTGCCATTCCTTTTCACTTGTGTGGTGCGCATTGATCCACGTCTCATCCAAATACACTACGTCATAATTTTCTTTGTGCATTTCCCTTATTTCACGTAGGTATCTGCTTTCATGGCTCCTAAATGCGGTTGCTCGCAAAGGATATTTCTACCTCCCTTGTACTTTCTAAAAGTGAAGCCTAATGTCCTTATAATCTTCCACAAAGTTGTTTTGGATAGCTCTATGGTATTGTTTTTTCTCAACCAAACCCTCAGTTTTTTTACAGTCACCGTTTCTTTGGCATCCATCATTTTTATAATAACTCGTCTGATGACATCCTTGTCAAAGCGGTCTACAATTGCCTTTCTACCTACCGTTTGCTTATCGCGTGTTGGTTTCATTCCAGATTCTTGCACCCATCGACGAAATGACCGTTTACTCAAACCCAATGCATGCACTGTTCTTTATTCGGGATTTGTAACAGTATGAAACAGTTTCCTGCGATCACCTTCTTGACAAAAATATGTGTACAACTTCATGGCGATGCTTTGAAGTGTACACAATTTCACATTCAATCCCATTGAACAATATTTACACATTCAAATATTAGCTATTAATATTATATTAATGGTAAGATTTATTTATATATTTATTTATATAATCACGTTTCATGAAAGAATCCACACTGAAGACACCTCTGAACAATCCATTTAACTGCGCACAGTTTGTGCCAAAACGGAAACCACGAGACAATTTAAAAAAATCGCGGATGTGTCTTGGTAAAGATGTAATAATTTTAAAATTATGGACTTAATCTCTGAGGCGTAAATTATATACCGCATATAAACAAGCATTGAAATCTGCTGTACTATCTCCAGAACAAAAAAAAATTTGTTGGGTGGACATAATGATAAGGTTATATGCTAAATCTCATAATTTTCCCTCAGTCAGTTACTGAGATATGGAATTTTATATTGTGGCAGAAAAGAATAAACAGACTATAGTCATGATGATTTACAGGAAACACGTCTTACACTGAGGTTGTCAGATCCACACAGGACAATATGGTTTGGGATGTATTTGAAACATATTAGTCCGTTTGTGCGTTGCTTAGTAGCACGGCATAATGCATGGAACATATGTAAAATTACGAGTGTATTCCTTGTGGATGTCAACACAGTGGCATCATACATGAACAAGTCCACCATTGAGGGAGCTATGGCAGCTGATGTGTGTTTCCTGTGTGTAGATATGTAGCCTTAAAGCAAAGTTCAGTGCTGACATATGATTACTACTCAACGTTTTGTTGCTTCCTAATGGCTGTGATTGGAGACTCGGGGAGTGATGACCACACATGCAGCTATACGTAGCCATTTTCCAGAGCAGCGGGTTGAGCTGCCATTTACTGCTTCATGTGTGCTGCACAGAGTGGTCATATAAAATTTTTGATTTTGAAATGCAACGCTTGGGTGGGTTTAGACTAACTACCTAATCTGTCAGGGAACCTATCACGAACAATGACATTCTCAAGCAGAAGGTGTTGCAGCAGATACTTTACACACAACTATACATTGTTCAGGATTGTTGTGTCTGCCACCACTCTACCACTCTACAACACAACAGGATCTGCTATGTTATTTACCCATGCATTGTCATGTTGGTGTCTCAGTACTACAGAGCTCAACGTATGAAGTAAACCAGATTACTGATGTCGTCACTGCTTTGTTTGGTGCAGAATTATGTTTCCGTTGTGTAGTGACTTTAACTATGTATTATGTACTATTTTATAGATATTGTATGACAATTGTATGTCACTGCTTTGTTTGGTGCTCAACTATCTACCTGCGAGAGTTATGTTTCCGTTGTGTAATTAGTATAACTATGTATTATGTACTAATTGATAGACATTGTATGACATTGGTTTTGTTCCCCGTATACATGTATCTACTGTGTTCGCCAGGAATGAGGCTGGAACCTCTTGTCCCCGGGTTGATTAGGCCCGTTAGCTATTACAGCGGCCAATCTAGGAGATGGAAAACTCCGATTATAAACCCTCAAGTTTAAGGTGGACCAGCGTGCCGAGGAAATGGATGGCCACGGGTAAGCTGGTCGTGAACGCTGGACGTCTGGCAGACGTGCGGTGCGGCACCAGGCGTATGGACTCCTGCGAGACATCCCCTGCCTCTTCCCTAGCAAGCAGGCAATACTAGGGTGATCGGTTATTTCCTGCTATACCCAAACATTGCTTATGGAATTAATTAAACACGGGAATCGTCGCCGGAGCTACGGAGAACGTGTTCTGCGCTTGACACATCTTTCAAAAGTTAGCGAAGAGATAGTGAGGAGGAGAAGACGAGGAAATGGTGCAAGAAGAAGGCACAGAAATAGGAGGGCAGGCGCCAGGAGAACAAGACGAAAAGTGGAAAAACTAGGTTTCAACAATGTAAGAGTGGGATACTGGAACTGTCGTAGTGCCAGGCAGTGAGATCCTGTATTGGAGAGGCTAAAATACGATTTTGATATCCTCATGCTCAAGGAGCTAAATACAGACAAATATCATTGTCCTGGGTACGCCAGTTATATAAACCCTACTAGGCAGAAGATACATGGGCAAGATCTGCTGGTGAAGGAAGGAGTGAAGCATGTGGTACTTGACTTGAGCCAGTGGAATCGCAGTGCAAGAGAGGTCCAGAGTATACAAATGGAGATTGATGGCTTAAGTTGGAACATTATAAACGTATATGCCACAGTGGACTATTTTGTCAGAATGGAACACTGGGACTGGCTTCAGGAATTGGAGGAATTACCAGGTGATAGGCTACTCATATGTGGAGACTTCAGTGCGAGGAACATAGAATGGGACAGTAGTGGAGAAAGAAAACCGACATGGAATTGTCCTTGCGGATGCCATGGTGGACTCTGATGTGGTCTGCATAAATGATGGGAGGCCGACTAGAATGGCAATGAGGTCTGGCGATGCAGACACAGCTATTGACTTGGCACTTGTCTCCCAGTCATCGGTCCTTGATGTAAAGTGGACTGTTTTGAATGATCATGGGGTGATCACATGCTGTGTTCAGTCCTGATCTCTAAATCCAGGAAGGTTAAGGCTGGGAGAGCGCGCAGGACCTTCCACTATGAGTGGACCGACAGCCTTCTTGGACGCCTCAGAAAGAAGGCATGCAACAGGACTGTTACAAGTCCTTTTTTGTAGCCCCCATGGTGGACTCCAGAAGTAGACAATGTTTGGAAAGAAAAAAGAGAGCTGCAGTGAAGCAGCTAAGGAAAGTGCGACAGACACCCCGAAGCTCAGGAGAGGAAGTGGATACAGCGGAAAATGTCAAGAACGATAAGGTGGAGGTTTTCAAGTGCTGTGCTGCAGAAGCCAAAAACGCAAAATGGAATAGTTTCATGAAGGAGATTGGAGGTGATAAAACGCTGCGAAAATTCTGGAAGCTACGCAGATAAATACAAAGAAAAGATCGGCCTATGACAGTGGGAACAATTTATAGAGATGATGGTGTGCGCGTGACAACAGACAAAGAGAAAGGGAGGCATTTCTGCAGAGATTTTTAGAGCAGACCAATCATAATGATGCGGGCACCAGGGATGCAGTTAGAGAGGAGTTATCTGGCACCATGTAGAATATGCATTGTGAAGACGTCATACGGGTTGAAAATGTTAAACATATTTTGAAAAAGGCAAAAGACACGGCACCAGGGCCTGATGGTATTAGGTATGGCCACATGAAGGCTTTGAGCGATGCAGACCTGAATGAGATGACCGACTGCTTTAACCAGAGCATTAGGTCAGCATCGGTACCGCAGGATTTGGTGCACAGCTATCTCATCCCTCTCCCAAAACTATTCAAGGATCATTCAAAGCTTAGCGGCTTTAGGATCATCACCCTTCAGCATACTTTTGGGAAGGTTTTAGAGAAGATAGTCGCTGTCAAGCTGCGAGAGTTTTTGGAAAGGGGGAAGCTTCTTCGAAGAGGTCTGGGGATCTACAGGCTAGGAAAAGATGCCTGGTCAAATGCAGCCACTTTTGCCTTTGATGTTTATGAGGGGTTCAGAGTAGACAGGAAACGATGGCGAGGATGCATACAACAGACTTAGATATGATATTTTGATGACCGCACTGATGGAGAAGGGGGTCAATCCCTGGTTGGTGAACTGGATAGCAGCCGTCCTGGATAGCTCTCCGTCTGTGTGCATGGACCTCAGAGCCACATATGTTAACCCCGGGACTGCCACAGGGATCCGCAATCTCACCTCTGCTCTTTAACGTGTATACTAGCAAGATTGCAAACCTAGAAGCACCAGGAGTTGGAAGGATACTACTATTTGCAGATGATATTCTTGCATATATGCGAAGGGAGAGATGGGGTACAAACAGCCCAGGAGCTACAGGCGACAGTAGACAAAGAGATTGACTGGTGCACTGAAATGAGTGCTGTCATCCACCCGGAAAAGGCGGCTGTTTTATTGTGCTCTCTGGACAACATGATTGTGAGTGCTAATGTCCCAAGCCTCACGATAGATGGTAGAAACGTCAACAGAGAGTACAAACTGAAGTATCTGGGAATCACATTTGACAGGCGCCTGTCTTTCAAGGACCATGTGGAGACAGCTGTGACAAGATCTCAAAAGGGACTCAGTGCACTTAACACGAAGGCTGCAATGGACACAGAGCAGAGAATGCTTTTCACACTATACCAGCACTTGATCCTCTCAGTGATTGGTTATGGACTAGGACTGCTCACTGTCTCAAAGAGTCAGCTGGTGAAGTTAGAGCACATACAGAACGAAGTTATGCGGGTCATTCTGGGATGCACCAAAGACACCCCAGTAGTGTGTATGCGTTACATCCTTGGTTTGCAGGTAGGCTCAAGGTGATGCAGGCGAAGGCATACCTCAGAGTAGCTGCAGACACAGATCAGCCTTTGCATGAGGCGATGGATTCAGTTAAGGGTCAGCGGCTGATAAGAGGGAAATCATGGATGGCTCAGGCGGAGGTTACGATTACACATGTGTGCATCTTGGAGAACATTAGGCGAGGAGAGGAGTGGGTCAGAGTGCCAGCGGAACAGTCAGACTTGTGCAGAGTTATAATCGCATTGAGCCGGGGGTGCAGGGAGTGGCCAGCAGAGGCCACGGAAGTGGAAATCCAGTAACTAATTCAGGATAATGCTCGCTCGGGTGATGTGATTATCTACACAGATGGTTCGATGTCGAGAGGTAGGAGAAGTGCCTGGGGGTTCGTAGCAAAAGCTAATGGCCGTCGTTTGGTGCAGGAGAGCATGGCATATGATACCACAACATCTAGCTTAAGAATGGAGGTGGAGGCAGTTACAGCAGCTTTCCGCTGGATCGAGAATATAATACACACACATATCGTGATTGCAACTGACTCAGAAAGCATGCTGAGGAAGGTGAGGAGAGGCATGCTTCGTGCAGAGTGGATTGCTGAATCTTTTCTCCGGGGCATGCCGGTGTGCTGGGGAATGAACAGACGGACAGATTGGCTGGCTCCGCAAAACTTAGTGGAGTATTGATTCATGACAAGGCAAACGTGGTTGCGGCCTTGTGGGAGCACATGTACACCTCGGAGGGGCAAATGGATCATCATAGTCTGGCAAGAATGAGGCAGCGAGGAGTGACGAGGGGATCTGGCCGACGCTCGACGCTCAGAGGAAAGATGAGACGGACATATAATCAGATTGCTACTGGTACTATTAGTGTTGGAACTCTTCGCTGGCTGCTGAGGATGGGGACGGAGCGCCTATGGGAATGCCCCGAATGCTGTGATGTCGGTTCCTAGATCAATCAATCAATCAATTATACTTTCATTAGTTTGTGATTTACTAGGCAATTATGCGTTCAGTAGTTTGCATTTGCCTGTCTCCGTGCCAAAGGCGTTACGGGCGCGGTTCGTAATTCCGCTTACCTGTATTCGAAACAAAGATGCGACCGATTTGGCAGCAGATCGTGTTGCGCTGTGTTTTAACGTGTTGGTGTGGGAGTTGGTCGTTCAGAAAGCAATGGCAAACTACTGAAAGTAAACTTGCCAAGACATCAACAACAGCAGTGCTGGTGTTGACAGCGATGTCCAGTAAATAGTATATGCACAAAAAAAATATAGACAAAAGTTTGCATTTGGATCGCTTTGCGTTAATTATACGGTATATTCAGTAAACAATGACAAACTGCTGAACTACAAGCCGATAACGTATGGGATTAATCGCAACGTCCTGTCAAGGAACTGGAATATATTTTTTAAGTGTTTTTATTCTTGTCTGAACGTGAAGTTAAAATACTGAAGACCAAATGAACGGCGAGTGGAACTATCAAACAGGCTAGATCAGGGTTGGGAAAACTACGGTCCGCAGACCGCATGCGGCCCGGCAACTGATATTATGCGGTCCCCCAAGGGCATGTAAAAATAAAACTCTTACTTCGTTTTTAAGTTATTTTGTTGACTTTTACAGAATTTCATGTATCTTTATGATTGTTTTGACAATTTTTGATAAAATGTCTTTCCAATTTTTTTTTTTTTGTAAACAGTCCTTGAACTTCGTAATGTAATGCTAAAATGGGAATTTATCGATTTTAATATAGAGAAATATTTATCGATATGTAAAAATTTAATAAGGATGATTTTGTGAAAAACAGATATTTCTCCGACGAATAAAATGATTTATTTTGTAATAAAATATTAAATGTAAAAATTTTTAACTGTTATAAATTATTTCCACATCATTTTCAATGTTCAAATTAATTTATTTGTTGTAGTAGTCTTGATATATTTCTGAAATTCATTCTGAGTTTACTCCTTGTTTTCTGCATATTTTATTTTCACATATATCCGGGAGTAGGTTTTGTTTCATTTCCTTTTTAAAGTGTTGTAAACTTCTAATTGTTAGAATTGTATTAAAACAATGAGTGTCACTAAAATACGTAAGATGGAAGATGAGTGTCATGTTTTTTATCATGAATGGACAACTAAGTACTGTTTTATAAAAGTTGGTAGCAAATCAGTTTGCTCGTTGTGTCGTGAGTCAGTGGTTGTCTTCAAGGAGTACAATTTAAAAAGAAATTATCAAACGAAATATTCCGATTTCGGATACAATTTAACAACCCAAGAGAGGGAAAGAAAATGCCTGGAGTTGGTGAAACAGTCTTCAATTCAAGATGCTGCAACAGAAGTCGTGTGCTGTCACAAAGATTTGTAAAACAGAATAAGCCATTTTCTGATGGCGAGTTCATCAAAGAATGTTTGCTAGATGCAGTAAACATTATGTGTCCAGAACCAAAAAAAAAAAACTAATTTGACAACATTACTTTATCAAGGAGAACTGTGGTCAGACGTTTCGGCAATATAAGTGACAATTTGATGCATTAACTTCAAGTTGCAAGTAAACAATTTTTGTGGTATTGTCTTGCATTGAATGAGAGTACCGATGTACATGATACTGCCCAATTATTGATATTTATACGTGGAATAAACACTTCTTTCAAACTCACTGAAGAGTTACTGAGTTTTGAGTCACTCAAAGACACAACCACATGTCATGATATAGTCAATGATGTTACTAACTATATTGAAAGAACTGGGTTGGTTTGGAACAAGATAGCAAATGTTACAACTGTCGGAGCTCGTGCTTTGACTGAAAAAAATGTAGGTCTGATAAAGTTGATAAGTGATAAGATTAAAGCAGACTATGCTGACCACACATTATTACCACTTCACTGTGTGATCCATTAAGAAAGTCTGTCGTGTAAAACTGTTTTGAATGTCAAGCATGTTATTGACCCAGTAGTCTGTGTCATCAACCTCATCAGATCAAGAAAAATTAATCACAAACAGTTCGAGGCATTACTTGTCGATTTGGAAACTGAACATTCCGATGTCCTGTACCACACCAGTGTTCGATGGCTGAGTCTCTGCAAGGTGTTGAGGCGAGTGTGGGAACTCAGAGAAGAAATTGTGATGTTCCTAGCGATGAATGGCATTGAATGTGACTTTAATACTAACATTGTCAATGAAGAGTGGAAGTTAGACTGTATGTTTGCCATTGAAATTATGGAATGGTTAAATGCACTGAATGTCAAACTTCAGGGTAATGGTGTGTTTGCACATGAATTTGTATGTGCATGTAAAATCATTTCAGTCACTTCCCTTTGCTGAAACAAGAAACCATTTTTGGTGAAATGATTGAAAAGTACAAAGCCCAATTAGATGCATTGACTGAAGAATTTGAAAGGAGATTCCAAGATTTCAAGAACTTAGAGCCACTGTTCAATATTCTCAGTTCCTCTTTTAGTGCAGAAGCTGATACAGCCACAGAGGACATACAGTTGGGGTTGCTTGACTTACAAGCAGATCATGACCTGAAAGAGAAATTCAAGGTAAATGGTTTGCTGGATTTCTATGGATCTTTATCAGAAGAATCATTTCCCATCTTGAAAAACTTTGCAGCTATACTGTTATCATTGTTTCGATAAACATACATTTGCGAATAAGCATTTTCTTGCTTGAAGATTAACAAATCTAAGAATAGGTCCTTATTGTCGGACTGAAACTTGCATGCTGTCATGCGAATTTCAACAAGTAAACTTGCTCCAGATTTCAAGAATATTGTCAAAAATTGCAAACAATTACATTAATCTCATTAGAAATCAACAATTGTAGTGACAATGTAGTCAGTTTGTGTCTAAATTAAAGCCATCGATAGATTATTTTTTTTAAAATTATTATAATAAAATTTGGTAAAATCTTGTTAACAAATTAGTAACAGTTTGTACCAATATTGCAAACTGTAATGTAATGTATAAGTGTATAAGTAAAATAAAATAGAAATAATTAGTTATTTATATTGTTTAATTATAAATAATTAATAATTATTTATTGTGATAGTTTGCTGTAAACAACGTGGACATAATATATATGTGGACCCCCCCCCCCCCCCCAAAAAAAAAAAAGCTTTACATTTGTCAATGTGGCCCTACGCACAAAACGTTTGCTGACCCCTGGGCTAGATGATAGAAAAACGGGTGTGTCTGTGTAACTGTTAGGACGCTACACTGACAATGACTTAATGGCGTCCGGGTGATGGTTCTATGCCAGCTCTCGTCTTTCGTTAAGAAGGGAAAAGCTAGCACCTCTATGCCCATGTCCTCAGGCCTACAAGCGTGATGATTCTAACAATTCGCTTGCCCACACCAGATTACTGTTACGGGACATTTTTTTTTTTTTAATATCTAGGAATAGATGGACCTACATTTTATAGCGGAATCACCAATGCTGAACTTCCTCAGTGCCTACAAAATGTGATGTCGCTAACATTTCACATACCCACGCTAGATTCCTGCTACGGGATTTGTTGATGAAGACAATAGACCATTGTTAGGCGCTAGAATCTCACAATAATTATTAGTGTAGAAGTTACAGATTCTCTCCGAACTACATACAATGTTGATAACACACTTGATAACAACTGCATAAAAGGAGTCATAATGTTGTTAATCAATTACTAGTATTGGAAATCATAAAACTTACCCTTTGAACAGACACTTTGTTGGAAATGTACACACAGAAAATGCACGCGTATCTAGTATTACGTAAGTACACGAGTCACGAGAAATAAATCGTATAAATCCAGGTGGGGGACAAAGTCATTACATGTAGAATACAAAAGTATCTATTACAGCCCAATTATAGTAGCTCGCTATATTTGTGTCATGTTCCGTGCGAGACGGCAAACCATGTTCGCCCAAGATTATAGGCATGGCACACGATGATGATACTATATAAGGTTTAGACGGTTATCTCCTTGAGATAAATCCGTTATTTTTGCATGTATATTTGTTAACGCTTTTAAAATGCATAATTTGGTTATCGCTAAAACTTTCAAGAAACGTAAGAAACGACGCCACAACAGGATATGTTTCGTGTGTTTTGTAGACTTTAGTCTACATGTCTAATCTTGCTGATGACAGTTCCCAGAGAAACACATGCATTCTGCAGATGAAGCATGTTGGCAGAGAAATCATAACTTGCCTTGACGTGCCTCACACAACAAAAATGCGGCCAGAATTCCCAGGATCATCTCACACTACATCTGCGTGTTAAACTTGGTAGCCCAAGAATCTGGCATCGTCGTGAACTGATTGAGATGACTGGGGTTTCTTCGTACAGTATGGCGGGAATGTATATTCGATCGTCAACAGCATAACTTTAATTTCTCTCTGTTGTTGTTGTTGTTGTTGTTGTTGTTGTTGTTGTTGTTGTTGTTGTTTTTGTTGTTTGCTGATGTTGTTGTTGTTCTTGTTGTTCTTGTTGTTTCTGGTATTCTCTGGAAAATTGTGAGGTTTAACTCTTAAGTTCAATGCATTAGCGTTTATTGTAGCCCTATTCACGTAAAGAGCTCAGAGTGAAAATCAGAGTGTAATTGGTGCATATAATTTCCCTCCCAGTCGGTACCATCTCTAGAGAAACTAGGACGATAATGACTCGTCCCCAATTTCTCTTGTTTACAAAGTGTTATAGTTTTAGTCAAGTCATTCCAGTATCTGCTACTTCTTCTCCTGTTCGTTTCCAGGTTACCTTAAGTCTGCCATTTCATTGTTTTTCTTTCGTGATTTCCCTGTGCGTGGCTCTGTAGCTATATTTTTTGGCATTTTCTTAAGTTCGCATCTGATCGATCCCCACTTTATCATCTTCATACCCGCTGTTATCGGTCTTTGATAAATCACCTCCCCAACTCGGCATTTTTTGTAACAATGCGAAGTTTCCAATGCGGGTAATTTGAGAGAAGTATATTAGTTCTGTGTTGTGCTCTTTGAGACATGCCCACTCGATCAACCATACATCAGTAATCGTGCTATATTGTTATTAGGGAAAGTCTCTTTAGGCTGAGTCAATACAAAGACCTTGGATGAACAAGTACACAGCCTGGAAATTGTTATCGAAATGTAAAGGTACTACTCTCGATAATCACAAGGAATGGGAATGAAACATTTATAAATCTAGATAGTGTATGAATAAACATCTAGACATGGCAGAATACCACGCTGACATGGCTTTCCCCACCTAATAGATGGAACACAAGTTCTTCAGCGTGCACGGTTAAATACACCTGGAAAATATGAAGAAAGAAGTATGAGTTAAACCGAAGACACCGGTGTTCATTACTGTTAGAGTGTGTCAGCTTTTCCTAGCAGTATCATGGAAAACAAAAATTAGATGTTAGTATAATGTGGTTGTTTTATGATATGATGATTGTAAACTCGTGGTTTCAGAAACAGAGACCTACACATATACGATGTGGTATTGAGATCGATGGTTGTGTAAACAATAAGCTTTACATCAAAGACAGAATATGATTTTCTTTAAAGTGTAAGCGAGATCAAGTTGACTGAAGACAGGCCTAAACATGAGACTGCCTGGATTCAGCAGAAATAGTCTTCGCCACGGCAAGTATTTTACTAAGGCTACTCCTCGTTGTGAATGAAGAGGATACAGTAAGCATTGTGCTCCATTTAGAGCTAGGAATAAACGAACAAACATGTGTAGTTTCTAGGAACTATACATGTCATATTCTGATGCATATCTATATATATAAAACAAAGTGTATGTATGTAAATATATATGTAAATATATATGTATGTCCTTTATTTGTTCGCGAACGGCCCATCCGATTGAGATGAAATTTTCTACACGCCTTCCTTTCATTCCAGAGCTGTCAACTGTCATAGTTTATTTTTCTTCTTCCTCCTCCTCCCTCCTCCCCCTCCCAAAATACGTACGTAAATATATGATGATGATGATGAAAGAATCCCCGAACCAAAACGCTAAGGAAAGGGAAGAAAATGACGTGAACTACACAGAATCGTCACACGGCAATCATCATCATCAAGTGCCGTGCCGGCTGGCGTAGGCGTTCATGGCTCTCCGTAGATCTCAGTCTTTGGTTTTTTGGATCAACTCTGCTGCTGATATTCCTCCATGCCACGGCAATATCAATAAAAATTCATCTTTTTATGTGTAAGGAAGTTATCTACAGTCGTGTAGAAGGGAAGAACTAGACGAGTATGAATTCGGAATGGCGAACTCTCTCCTCCTCTCTTTTCCTCCCTCCACCCTTCTCCTCTTCCTCCTCCCTCTCATCCCTCTCCCTCCTCCCTCCTCCTTCTCCCTCTTCCTTCTCCCTCTTCCTCTCCCCTCCTCTTCCATCCTCCTCCCTCCTACTCCCTCCCCCCTCCTCCCTCATCTTCCCTCCTCCTCCCTCTCCCTCCTCCTCCTGCCTCCCTCCTTCTCCCTCATCATCCTCCCTCCTCCTTCTCCCTTCTTCTCCCTCTTCCCTCTTCCTCCCTCTTCCCTCTACCTCCTCCTCCTCCCTCCACCCTCCTCCTCCCTTCTCCTCCTCTTCCTTCTCTCTTTCCTTCCTCCTCCTCCTCCCTCTACCTCCTCGTCCCCTACCTCTTTCCTCCTCCCTCCTCCTCCTCTTCCACCTCCCTTTCCTTCCTACCCTCCTCATTCTCCTCCTTCCTCTCCCTCCTTCCTCCTCCTCCTTCCTTCTTCTCCCTCTGCCTCCTCCCTCCTTCTCCTCCTCCCTCCTTCTCCTCCTCTCCCCTCCTCCTCCTCCTACCCTCTTCCTCTTCCCCTCCTCCCTCTCCCTCCTCCATCCTCCTCCTCCCTCTTCCTCCTCCTCCCTCTTCCTCCTCCTCCTCCTCCCTCTCCCTCCTCCATCCTCCTCCCTCTTCCTCCTCCTTCTTCCTCCTCCTTCCTCTTCCTCCTACCTCCTCCCTCCTCCTCCTCTCTCCTCCTCCCTCCTCCCTCCTCCTCCTCCCTCTACCTCCTACCTCCTCCTCTCCACTCTTCCTCCTACCCTCTTCCTCTTCCCCTCCCCCTTCTCCCTATCCCTCCTCCTCCCTTCACATTCCTCCTCCTCCCTCATCCTCCTCATCCCTCCTTCTCCCTCCTCCTCCTTCTTCCTCCCTCCTCCTCCTCCCCCTCCTCCTCCCTCTCCTCCTCCTCACTCCTCCTCCCTCTCCTCCTCCTCCCTCCCTCCTCCTCCCTCTACCTCCTCCCTTCACATTCCTCCTCCTCCCTCTTCCCCCTCCTCCCTCCTCCTCATCCCTTCTCCTCCTCCTCCTCCCTCTACCTCCTCCTCCCTTCACATTCCTCCTCCTCCCTCTTCCTCCTCCTCCCTCCTCCTCCTTCTTCCTCCCTCCTCCCCCTCCTCCTTCCTCCTCCTCCCTCTCTTCCTCCTCACTCCTCCTCCTCCCTCCTCCCTCCTCCTCCCTTCACATTCCTCCTCCTCCCTCTTCCTCCTCCTCCCTCCTCCTCATCCCTCCTCTCTCCTCCTCCTCCTCTCTCCTCCTCCATCCTCCCTCCTCCTCATCACTCCTCCTCCCTCCTCCCCCTCCTCCTCCCTCTCCGCCTCCTCCTCCCTCCTCCTCCCTCTACCTCCTCCTCCCTCTACCTCCTCCCCCTCCTCCCTTCACATTCCTCCTCCTCCCTCCTCCTCCTCTCTCCGCCTCCCTCCTCCTCCCTCCTCCTCCCTTCACATTCCTCCTCCTCCCTCCTCCTCCTCCCCTCCTCCTCTTCCTCCTTCTCCTCCTTCTCCCTCTTCCTCCTCCCTCCTCCTACTCTCTCCTCCTCCTGCTCCCTTCTCCTCCTGCGTTCTCCTCCTCCCTCCTTCTCCCTCCTCCTCCCTCTTCCTCCTCCCTCCTCCTCGCCTCCTCCTCCACCCTACTCCTCCCTCCTCCTCCTAATCCCTCCTCCTCCCTCCTATTCCTCCCTACTCCTCCTGTCTCCTCCCTCCTCCTCCCTCCTCCACCTCCCTCTTCCTCCTCCCTCCTACATTTACCCAAGACAGACAGACAGTCAGACAGATAGTCGGGAACGGGATCTTATATGACTACTTATATAATTTAAATGAGATGCTCTCCACCATGGGCTGGGCCGGGTCAGACAGACAGATAGATAGACAGACAGACAGACAGACAGACAGACAGACAGACAGACAGACAGACAGACAGACAGACAGACAGACAGACAGACAGACAGACAGACAGACAGTCGGGAACGGGAACTTATATGACTACTTATATGAATTAAATGAGATGCTCCCCATCAGGGTCTGGGCGAAGACGGGCCGGGTCAGATAGACAGACAGACAGATAGACAGACAGACAGACAGATAGTCGGTAACGAGAACTTATATGACTACTTATATGAATTAAATGAGATGCTCCCCACCAGAGTCTGGGCGAAGCCGGGCCGGGTCAGCTAGTATATATATATATATATATATATATATATATATATATATATATATATATATATATATATATATATATATATATATATATATATATATATATATATATATATATATTTGTCTGGGAAGCATGTTATGTCGTTTAACCATGTTCACATACTTTACTCTCTTCTCTCTCTGTCTCTCACTTCTTCTTATCCCCTCCCCCCGCCTATCTCTCTCTCTCTCTCTCTCTCTCTCTCTCTCTCTCTATATATATATATATATATATATATATATATATATATATATATATATATATATATATATATATAGAAAGAGAGAGAGAGACAGAGACAGAGAGAGAGACAGAGACAGAGAGAGAGAGAGAGCCAGTCTCCGTGACTAAGGTCTTACGGTCGCGATTCGTAAGCCCGCTTACCCGAGTTCGAAATACAGCTGCGACCGGTTAGGCAGCAGACCGCATTGCGCTGGTTTTTAACGTATTGGTATTGAAGCCGGTCGTTCAGAAA
The DNA here is from genome assembly GCA_014155875.1 of Cepaea nemoralis. Lineage (NCBI taxonomy): Eukaryota > Metazoa > Mollusca > Gastropoda > Stylommatophora > Helicidae > Cepaea > Cepaea nemoralis. The sequence goes on from JACEFZ010015869.1 coordinate 62,281, forward strand.
GCAAGGGCAAACTACTGAATGTAAGCTTACCAAGACATCAACAACAATATAGCTGGTGTTAAAAACGATGTACTGTAAATACGATATGCAATATCATGCAATGAATTAGTCTTTCCCCTTGAGCCTAAGGCGGCGCATAGGGCAGAAGTCATGTCTCTCTATGTCCGGCGGTTCGCTGCTACCTGTTGTAGATCCTGGATGTTCACTCGGCAGTTGAATGAGCCTTCTCTGATGATGGTTCTACGCAGGTCTCTCTTGGTCTTCCCCGTTTTCTTTTCCCTACTGGTGACTCTAACAATAATAGCCAGAAATCTGATTCTGAAACAACAGGGAGTTTTATGTTGGCGGATTGTCGAGCCGTCCATCAACCCTCTTAAGTCAAGCTAGAAGAAAACACGTCCCGCCATCTTGACACAAACCGGAAACTCCAATGAATGCAATGAGTGAGTGTGTGTGTGTGTGTGTGTGTGTGTGTGTGTGTGTGTGTGTGTGTGTGTGTGTGTGTGTGTGTGTGTGTGTGTGTGTGTGTGTGTGTGTGTGTGTGTGTGTGTGTGTGTCGAACATGTTCTAATCCTACATCAGCTGCTTTCACTTCCTACAGATCACATCAGGATGAATAGAGGGTCCTACAATCCATGTCTCTCATCCTACAGACACAATGGTTAGTACAGCTGTTCTTCCCTCTAACTTATTTCAGCCTACTGCCAGTTATGGTAGTGTCAATATACGGAAGTGTGACCTTCGTGCTTATTTTCAAGTAGTCAGTCTCTTTAATGTCGGCCTACCGTATTCTTTGCTGAACGCACATTCACGTGTATTGGCTACGCACAACATATACTTCTCTCATGGTTTGGGTGATCGTGGATACATAGTAACATTTGAGCATTTACTTGTATGAATACGGCTTGTACCTTCCCAATTGCGCTCCTCCGCCAGAAGCTGTTGGCACATGTGGGGATTCGCAACCAAATATTCGGTTCTAACATAAAGCAGTTAGTATTGTTTACTGCCATACGGTAGCTCAGGCATATCTTACTAAGACCTGACATCATATAGTAACATGAGAAAGTATACGCTCTTCAAAGTGACATACGTCGGACAGATGATATCAATGTTCAAAGGTGCAGATGCTGTCTTGTATTTGTTGTATATTTACGAGGAAAATATCCATAGAGAATCCGTGACAGCAAGGGAAGCAAGCCTTCTAACGAAGAGTCATTTACATATGAGATTATCTGAAAATCTCCAATAGCCAGTCTACCGATGGATTACATCGTTATCATTCTGATATCTTCGTTATCTTTGCTAGGCAAAATGATGCATCTATTCCCACCGTGGTTCCTCTTTCTGGCCGAGTGAGTACACACATGCAACAGTAAACTGTTTGCCAACATATACAAATGGCAATTGCCATATAGTAAGTGCAAACAAGAATGACGTCATATGAATTAGAGAGAAATCCTCGACGCCAAATACGATAAAAAACTAAGGGACGCGTTGGGAACACGAGAAACGTCACAGAGCGATTAGCCCAACAACGGCAGACTTCTGGGGAAATGGAAACGAGAAGGCAGTGCAATTCTGGATGTCACTAAATCGAACTGGACTGATGGTTACTTGGCATTAAACCAGTGGCGGAATATTACTAACTGACAAGGAAGAGGATTAGCAACATGATGCAGAATATCGCCACGAATAAATGAACCAACAGCGAGAGGAAATAGCTGTATTTTCCAGAGCGGCAAGAAACGTAACCAATGGAGAGAGAGAAGGATATTAGAGGACGTATAGCCTAATATGTAAACAGTTGTAATAACAAGGTTTGTGATCCTTTTTTAATTATTATAAGCTACAAATAAGACTTGCTGCGGACCTGGTGGAACAGGCCCAGTAAGTGCTAAACAATAATTATTGGACACGTTAATCCTTGTATGCTGTAGAATATATTAAACGGCAAGTTTGCTGGACTTACGTCAAAGAATCCAATCTCATCATTTTTGTTCATATTGCTGTTTTGATTTATTGGAGCGAGCCGAGAATACCTTTTGTTGGAATTAACAGTTTATAATTATGGAACAATACTGTCAGCAGCAGTGTGGCACGTGGGAGACTCGTATTCCGGGAATGTCAGCAACTTTCAGCCAGTAGCCACTATTATGCACATGACAAAACATCAACACACCCCGAAGTCAATATTGTGTAAATCCGGTTCTTTTTCGTTCACGTGAGGAATTATACTGTGTCTGCCACTACACATCCATTTTACAGTTAGGACATATATACACACCTCTTGGACTTGATTTTTGAAGCAGTTGGACACCTATATCGACATATAACAGAAGATGGACGTTAACCTTCACACGGACACTTCCCTCCATGGAATTCCCAACAGACATGTTGACGTTTTCACCAGCGTACACATGAGACACGCGATGGTGATTATTATCAAGAATCTTTTCACATTTCACAGCCATACTTACTGAGCAGCCCAGGTATTTATCGTCGCAAGGTCCACACCTTCACCAGTGACACCGGCGCTGTTTATTATAATTCGTTGAAACAGCAGGCGCGTTGCCACAGTGCCACATTGTACTACCGAAACTATATTTCGGTACATTATACTGACGCCTCAGGTACTGGAAATCAGCGCAGACGAGTTTCACTTCCACAAGACATATATTCATCTCAAATACACGGACATCGGGACTTGTCTACATAACGGACAGGAGTAGTTATGCTATATAGGACATCCCATTCTTCTCAGGACATTGTCTCACGCATTATTTTGTCATGAAATTCAACGACACACCTACATCAAGTCACCGGTGGTATCAATAATAGTCAGATACCCATTATCAACGCCAACCTTGTTCAATGCATCCACGTCTACATAAGGCCAGTATATTTATTGATTGTTGTGTTAATTGTTATCTGGTTGGGTGTGTTCATACGTATTAGTTTACCGATGGCCGATTCGTCGTTTCATTGACGACGCGGGAGGTTGGAGGGCTATTTTTGCGCTATGTAAAATCGTTATATAGCATAGAGATACGTTTTGTACTCACGCTCGTCAGCTCGTTACGAATTTCCTTTATAGCGATCTCACAATTTGTCGGTACTTGTGTTGTGTCGTAGCAGTCACATACGTTAGTTATCTTGGTATCATTAGTCAGTGTTATTTTCTTTTAGGAGTATAGATATGTGTTTACGTTAAACGTCACTCGTTTTCTCGTAACTGTTATTTGTCTAGTGTCATTATCTCTGTATACGGGATATATTTTTCGTACTATTTTCTAGTATTTTCATATCGTAATGGTTAGGACGGTATCTATTCGCGCTAAGCTTGCTAATTTTCTTGTGTTATTCTGTTCGACATTGTCGTTGATTTTAAAGTTGACATTTCGTTCAACATATTTATTTTGATATATCTTCTACTCTGTTGATTGTTTGTGCTCCGCTATTTTATTTCAGCTAGATAAATTATAGCACATTTAGCACAACATGTCGAAAATACAAGACTTTATGAATATGGGTGAGAAGTCTGGTTTGACCGGTCTGGAACTTATGACATCGGCGAAACAGGAGTTTAAGAAATTAAAAAATGCAACAGAAGGAGGAAAATCAACTACAAGCAGCACGTGAAAGAAAGCAAGAAGAAAGATTGCAGAAAAAGAATTAAAAGAAAGAATTATTGAAAAGGATAGAGAATAGCAGCTGAAAGAAAAGAGAAAGTAGCATGCAGAAAGGAAATGAAGGAAAGGCAACTAGCATTTGAGAAAGAGAAACTAGCAGCCGAAGCACTTCTAAAGACAAGGAACTTGAAGAGTAATTTGAAGGTTAAGACATTGGAAATGGATCGTGAAGCTGAGATAGAACGAGAAAGAATACAAGCAAAGCATAATGATCCAGTTAAGAAGTACCAAGGACTGATTCGTAACTTCCAACAAGGTGATTCAGTTAGTTCCTGGATTACTAATTTTGAAGTTCTAGCAAAATTCTATAAAATTCCTGAACATGACTTACCAATCTTATTCCATCGACATCTCGCGGATGAACCTTTAAAGGTGATTGAGTTGATTCCCTGAGAACTTGCGAACCAACTATAAATACATGCGAGATAGGATCCTTGCACATGTTTCTCTTTACGAGGCTGGTTTACGTACAAAATTCAAGACACTATCTTCTAAGGCGAACCAAACGTTCCTCGACTTCGTATCTGAGACCTCTTCCTGCTTTGACAAGTGGTTAAGAGCAGCAGACGTTGGGTCTGATTTCGATAAAATACGTGACCTGATACTGAGAGACAAACTTCTTCTGCTCTACCTGAAGCTATGTCTGTATTCCTTTAGAGAATAGATGTAAGTCACTTAGTGAGATGGAGTCACGGTGTGAATCTTTCTATAACGCCCACCGTGACATATTTGCTGAATGTGCACAACCAGAACTTGTGATAGGGGCTAGCGCCAGAATCCAGAATCACAGAGATAATGGTATGTTTAAGAAATTCTCAAATAGAAACAGAGGTCCATATCAGAACACGAATAGAGAGTCCAACAGACCTAGAAAGGGACACTTCACAAGGTATCCACACTGTAAACTGTCTCACGGGTCTTTGGAAATGTGTGACCAACATCCAGGATATGCTGCTTATTTGCGAGACATCACGGCAAAGAAAAGAAGTAAGTATGACTCATACAAGAGAAGTGTTAAATGTTTTTCTTGTCGGGCGTACGGGCATACCAGTAAGTCGTGCGCGATGAGAAATACTTGGAAAGACGCGAGTACTGCGTATGTGTTCTCCAGTAGCGATTCTGATGACATAGAGGACACACATGCAGCTATCATTCAGACATACAATAACAAAACAGGTAAGGAAGGTCATGATGATGATGTTAGTCTCACATCAGACCACAAGAGACATATACATGAAGCTAATGCAGTATACACTCATAAAGGTACTCTTGTGATCCACCAAGCGTGGGTTAATGGTTCACCAACAACCTGTTTTAGAGACACAGGATCTGATACTAGTAAACAAAAAAGACTTCACACATGATAACATTTATTGCAGAACATTTGGGGGTACAATAGAAACATACAAGACCGCATGGGTCATGATAAAATGCCCATACTATGAAGGTAAAGTATGCGCAGCAGTATTACCAAACCCGTGTGCTGGGTTGATAATTGGTAATATCCCTAATGTCAAAGATTACGTTCAAGAAGTGACCATCGAACACAAACCTGACAAGGCACTCACAAGAACCCAAGTTCACACTGATGCAAGAAGAAGGAAAATACGCAATTGAAACAAGTTACATCAAATATTAACAAACACGATGTAACACAAAAGAGAGACAACACAACAGTACATAATTGTTTACAACATAATACTCACAAGGTAAACAAATCCAAACACAGGAAATTGAATTCTCCATTAAATAAGTTTATTTCTGTGAGTGTAAGTGAAAAACAAAAGCAAACAACCAGGCAACCTCATATGTCGACAAATGACACCATTCAGAAACATCACAAAAAGAGAACAAAAGTTACACACAATAGTAACAAACAACAGATACGTTCCACTAAACAGTGGCAGTGGGATGTTGTAACCATATTTATTGCCCAGATCATGACCTTAATGAAATCAACCCTATCCCAGGTTGAATGCGTCGTTACGAACATTAACTCACAAACGAAGATTTATGTTTCTTGTGCCATTACAAACATGTACGCACAGTTCAAGAAACATATTGCAAACGTGTTCACACGAATCAAAATGCATATCACAAGCATGCACACAGAAGTCAAGAAATATGTCACAAACATGTACTCACAATCAAAGAAATATATTGCTTGTGCATTTACAAACATTCACTCGCAAATCAAGAAAATTTACACACAAGCCAGAAAAAAAATTATAAACTGGTTAAATGAAAGCAGAGAATATTTCAATAAACAAACTACACTTATCTTTGCTTACTCTATTTACTTGGCTTGCTTCTGCTACAGATTCACCAAACATACCTCATTACAGCGTATGCGTTACACATTATACACAAGAGTGAAAACTATAACATTGTTCAAATCAACAAAGTTAAAATGTACAGATATTGGCATACATGCAGAAAAGAGACACCATAAGTTTGAAAGGAAGAAAGAAAACAAAAGGAATAAAGAAGAAAAGAAAGAATGAAAGAAAGAACGGGATGAATGAGAGTAGTAATTTAGTATATCAGCACATTGTTCACTACAGACACATGAAGGTCATACACAATAATTTGTTCCGAATTCGCTAATATGACGACAACTTCTACGGAATTGTTTCGCACTATCTCAGTTATGCTTTTACAATTCGTCTTGGTAAAATACTCCCGGTTCTCTATTTTTCAGACACTTCTTGTTAACTTTATCAATAATAGAGAGCGTTGATAAATTCTATAAATGTTTACTTGCCAAAACATTCTTGTTAATTCCGAATATTCTGTTTATAATTCTGGTCTAATTTCGTTACATATCCTTATGGATTCACTCCTCTTACAAGATTATGAGTTTGATATCTGTCACATTCCAGGCAAGGACAACAATTTAGCTGATCTCCTTAGTCGACTGTAGATCTTCTACACAACATTTTGTTTATTAATAGTTGTCTACGTTCAGTTATATGTTAGTTATTTAGGCCGATTGATTTTTATTGCAAATACACCATAATAGATGGCAAGTTCCACAACAAACAACAAATTACTAATTTTGTAATATTATTATTCGGTTGTATACATATGTTGTTATTTCGTTCTTTGGCAGAGACATGATGCGACATGATATGCGGCATGATGAAGCTGTTAATTTTCCGCATACGTCAGATACTAAGATGGTGCGATTTGGTTCTTTATCGTCAACGAACTTTCAATCACGTTACTCATTCGGAAGGATTGCGTTCGTATATGGTTATGACAATGTTATTCCATTTAGAACATGTGTTTTCTGGAATTACAAATAGCAACTATATTATATATATATATATATATATATATATATATATATATATATATATATATATATATATATATATATATATATATATATATATATATATATATATATATATATATATATACGTACGTACGTACATACATACATACATCGATATACACTGGCGAGTGATAGGAAGATGGCATTGAACAATTCCACAATTTAATTGAATGATGAACAGTAGCATAGACTATAGTTTGTGATATAGATTTATTAGTATAATATTATGAACTGTGTTTAAATTAATTAGATTGTTCACAGGAGTTAAAATTTAATATAATTAAGGTTTACGATTTTGATTGTTATAATTGATTAATTAGTATGGCTTATAATTAGGTTATTATCTTGATCGCTATCAACATATCCAGGTGCGATATCTAGAAGGCTACGCTACATTGTGATTGCGCCGCAGGTAGAGAATAAGTGCCATTGGATTACACACAAACCAATTCGTGATACTCAACAGGTCGATGCTATGTAAGTCTCAAAGCTAATACGACTGCACTATATCTACAACGAAGACAGACCACTTCACCTTTATATTTATATATATATATATATATATATATATATATATATATATATATATATATATATATATATATATATATATATATATATATATATATATATATATATATATATATATATGCGATACGAACCTAGCAGTGGATAAATAATTCAGCGACAATTATAGAGTATTCACTAGTATTGACGACTTGGTGCCTGTGAATCACACACGTCCCCTTACTCCGGTATTTTAGCTAGGGTTTGGACGCTTGTCAGAATTGACAAATGAGGGACTAATTTGTTATAGTTAGTTAGTACAGCCTCCCCATGGGTTGTCTACACGTGCCCGTCGTATAATAATTTTTTTTATTATTTTGCATGTGATTGATAGGGGGCCATAACGTCTTACAAGCATAGATATGACTCATTATGTCTGCACTGTTATGTGTCAGGTTAACTGATCGCGATTCAGAAAATGATTTCATCATTTAAAGGGGAGGGGTGCACACTGCCATATAGTAAGTGCAAACAAGAATGACGTCATATGAATTAGAGAGAAATCCTCGACTCCAAATACTTTTTAAAAAACTAAGGGACGCGTTGAAACACGAGAAACGTCACAGAGCGATTAGCCCAACAACGGCAGACTATGGGGAAATGGAAACGAAAAAACAGTGCAATTCTGGATGTCACTAAATCGAACTGGACTGATGGTTACTTGGCATTAAACCAGTGGCGGAATATTACTAACTGACAAGAAGAGGCTTAGCAACATGATGCAGAATATCGCCACGAATAAATGAACCAACAGCGAGAGGAAATAGCTGTATTTTCCAGAGCGGCAAGAAACGTAACCGATGGAGAGAGAGAAGGATATTAGAGGACATATAGCCTAATATGTAAACAGTTGTAATAACAAGGTTTGTGATCCTTTTTACTTATTATAAGCTACAAATAAGACTTGCTGCGGACCTGGTGGAACAGGCCCAGTAAGTGCTAACATAGTAATTATTGGACACGTTAATCCTTGTATGCTGTAGAATATATTAAACGGCAATTTTGCTGGACTTACGTCAAAGAATCCAATCTCATCATTTTTGTTCATATTGCTGTTTTGATTTATTGGAGCGAGCCGAGAATACCTTTTGTTGGAATTAACAGTTTATAATTATGGAACAACCCTGTCAGCAGCAGTATGGCAGCAATGCATTCTGAGTGTGCTGTGTCCATTACGATCTGCAATTTTCGTCAGGTGAACGGTTATCTCACACATTTAAAAGTCTTTTCGTCTGAAAATGTTGAAGGTTGACATTCTTTATACTCCTTGCAGTGGACCTTCCTAGGCCTGAGAACGGATGATGAGAACATGTTTAATTGTGTAGCAATGTCCGTGGGGTGAGCGGAACAGTTACTACACTATATTACGCTGGATATGTTCTGGGCGTGGCTACAGGTGCTTTTAGTCCACAACCCCTCCGGGGCCTAAACACTGCTTTCTCTCAACCTCCCAACCCAAGTATGCTAACCACTAGGGCTCCATCCAGCCGGCATGACTCAACTCTGGTTCTGTCAAACAAAATTGAAGCATAAATGTATTCTGTACAAGAGCGTCAAAGAAGATAGGTATAGGTGAAGGTAGGAAGTTTAGGAGCTACGAAGACTGAGGATCCGCAGGATATGTCCAAGGCATTCATCATCAGGCCTTGTATGTATGGTCCACACGGTCTGCTGTATCTGTCACCTCACCCGGCCTGAACAGACCGTCCCTTGAATGGTCTCGACTGACGTGGCCTCTATAATGGGTAGTCGCTGTTGGGAACTGGTTCAAGGTCTGGCAACCCACCACGTGGACTCCTCACGGGTGTAGGCTGCAGTGGATGAAGAAGTCATCAAGGAATCTGGCACAAAGTTCACAATGTCTCTAGTAGCACAAGGCATGGTGCAAAGTCTATACTGTTCTTAATGAACAATAAAGATACACAGACCAGCCGTGGACGGCTGCAGATAGCAGTTCGTGTCAAGCCTCTAATGTAGGACACACACTAATGGCGGTGGAGCTCTGCGGCTCTGGATAGCATAAATCAGTTATCAGTTATCAGTTATCAGTTATCAGTTGGGGTATCTTCATTGCACTCCGGACATGCCCATAGGTGCTCAGATCCTCCCCCAGCATATGCATCAGCGTCCGGTGGCTAATAGTGCCAGTTCTGTGTTGGTTGACGAGGCGTTTTGTTTTCCCGATGTACCTCTCGCGTCTGTCTGTGCCGATTCTTACTCCCAAGTCTTTCATCCTGGACAGCGATGTGGAATCACTGACGTCAAAGTCATCTGTTCTCGCCATATCTTTGAGGACGTTAATAACATCGGCACGATCCATGGGCTGGCCATTTACAGGGGGTGCAGAGCCAGCCAGTTTATCAGTTCGTTCATTTCCCTCGACTCCCGCATGTCCCGGGACGAAGATGAAGGTGACTTTACGGACAACAGACTTCCGCAGCGACTCAGTTCACTGTCTACGTACAGATCCAGCTTCGGCCTTCTGAATCATGCTCATTGAATCACTTAGTACACACACGTTGATATAAAGCTGTGATTCCAGCCATATGAAAGCCTGTGTAACTGCCATCACCTCCATCGTCATGCTGCTCGTGGTCATAGAGTGGGCACCACTGGATTCTTGAACGGTTCAGCCCGCTGTACGGGCTATAAATGCCCACGCACTTCTCTGCTGCTTTACAACAGATCTATCTGTATAGATGAGCAGTTCGGGGCTATCTGAGTGTTCATAGATGAGCGCGTTAACCTCTGCATTGACAGCGGCAGGGTTCTGCTCTCTGCACCGTCTGTCGAGTGTGATAATGCAGGAGAAAGTGCACTTAAAAGCTGTAGGCAGCGGCACCCATTCCTTGCCGGGGTTGATACTGGTAAGACTGCAGACCTGTCTGACGACATCTTCCGCCCGACCCATCCATGACTTGCCCCTCTTTAGCCTGTCACCCTTTTCTCTGAATATAGCGTCATGCAGAGGGTGCTGGTTATCTGCACTTATGTTTAAGTATGCACGAGCTCTCCAGATCTTGATCCTGTGTTCCATTGTCGGGAAGTCAAGGAGGTATCTCATTGCTACACAGCTGGTATCTTTCGTGCAGCCCAAAATGATGCGCATGGCTTCGTTTTGTACCTTTTCAAGTCTTCCAATCTGTGTAGGGCTGACAGTGAGGATGGCCAGGGCATACTAGATGCGTGAAAGCACAAGTCCTTGGATAGCATAAAGTCTCTTGTTAAGACCAAGTCTCTGATTACCACAAAGTCTCTTGGCCTCACTGGCCGGGTATCACATGTAACAGGCAAAGTTACCTTCATAGTGTGTAGGTGTTAGATGCGGATGTTTATTACGTGGCTGGTACTCGACAATCGGGTTGGCCGGCGAAGACTCTGCTCAGTAGGAACTTCTCACACGGAACTACAGAGCGCTGCTCCAACTCTGGGGAGTTCACGCTGCTGGTTACTTGGAGTTCTCACCATGTTCCTCCGTATCTTGCCGGGCCTAAGATCTAGTCGTCAGCACACTCGAAGGTAGGTTCTGTAACAATATGACCTAGTGAGAGCTACATCTCTAGATGTAACGGCATCTAGCGCAAAACCAAGAACAGGATACTAAGCCTTCAGAAACATAACAAGATATATGCATATACATGTTCCTGCAACCTTCCTCATCTGCATTGATGTGGGCTGTAGTGAACCGGGGCTCTCATCTGTCAGGCAGCTCATGGAACCGCTTCGTCAAGTAAATCTAGGATGCCACTCGGACAGGTAGCTTCAGGATGTCACCAGTAAAACTCTCACTCTTTCTCGCCCCTTTCATTCACCACATTAAAGGTTAGGTATTTGTGTCAGGCTTCGTAACACCCTTATAGGGATATACGGCTTCTCGGCCGAACCCTCTTCCTGTTCCTGTAGACATCCCTTTCTCTCTGGGCTCTCACTCCCAGATAGATGAGAAACCATATTTAGGTATTTGCCTCTTCCCTCCTTAATGTAGGAGAGGTGTATCTCTACTCCAGTCCCTTCCCCCTCTGGGTTTAAAGGCTACGGGTAGCATAAATACATGGTTCGTCCTCCGTGTAGCAGGTGAAATCCCAACCCGTTCTATCATCGATAGAACCCATCGGTTCTACCTCTTTCGATGCGCGCCCTCCCTCATGAATAAAGAATATCTCTCTAATATTGTTCCTCCTCAAGGACTAAATAGGTAAAAGACATTTGGGAGGAAAGTAGAAACAGAAAATCAAGTTGCCGCCCGAAATTGAGAAGACGGCCCTCTTCACCTTCGTTGACCTTGTGACTAAGTTCTACGCTTCTGCCGACGCTCGCATTCGACGTCTTTCGATCTCACCCGTCGATAGATATATTACACGATAGGATTTGAGTGCCACGCTGCACTGCCCCGCATTCCGCGACGCCCAGTGGCATCCGCTGGATGTAACCTCGTCACAATTTTCGGCGGCGCCGGCGCTCTCCGACTATTACTTTCGTGAAGCTAGGTCATACATTGACTCTTTTTAAAGAGCCTGAGACCATGGGCCTTTCTATTTCCTTCATAAGTGGCTATCATATAGCTGCCGGCGCACAGGATGCGCTTTGATGATGGGTTTTAAACGCCCTCGTTTCCACACCCCAATTTCGGTTATCTCCCACTTAACAAGGCCTCTTTAATATGCATCACCTAACTTTGCGCGTCTACTTAGTTGGTTGGTTGGTTGGTTGGTTGGGTTGGATGGTTGGTTGGTTGGTTGGGTGGTTGGATTCTTAATTAGGTGGTTGGTTGATTGGTTGGTTGGGTGGTTGGGTGGTTGATGAGTGGTTAGTTTGTTGTGTGGTTGAGTGGTTCGGTGCTTGTTTGATTGGTTGGTTGGGTGATTGGTTAGTTTATTGGTTGGTTTTGTGATTGGGTTGTTGGATGGTTGGTTAGTTTGGTGGTTGGTTGGTTGTTGGGTGGTTGGTTGGATGGCTGATTGGTAGGATTGTTGGTTGGTTGGTTGTTAGGTGGATTTGTGGTTGGTTGATTGGCTGGTTGGTTTGTTGGTTGGATCAATGAGTGGTTGGGTGGTTGATTGGTTGGTAGGTTGAGTGGTTGGGTGGTTGTTTGGTTGGGTGGTTGGTTGGGTGATTGGTTAGTTGGGTGGTTGGTTGGTTGGGTGGTGGGTGGTTGGTTGGTTTTTTGGGTGGTTAGTTGGTTGTGTTATTGGTTGGTTGGGTGGTTTGTTAGTTGTTTTTATTTGGGGTTGTTGGTTTGGGTCAACTTGTATGCCACTATGCACTAACTAGCATGCCAATATACACTAACTAGCATACCACTATGCACTAACTAGCTTGATACTATGCCATAACTAGCATGCCACTGTGTACTATCTAGCATGCGACTGTGCACTAACTAGCATACCACTGTTCACTAACTAGCATGAAACTATTCACTAACTATCGTGCGATTATGCACTAACTAGCATACCACTGTACACTAATTAGGATGCCACTGTGCACTAACTAGCATGCCACTATTCACTAACTAACATGCCACTATGCACTAACTAGCATGCTATTATGCACTAACTAGCATGCCACTGTGCATCAACTAGCATGCTAATATAAATTAACTAGCATGCCACTGTGTACTAACTAACATGCCACTATGCACTAACTAACAACCACTGTGCACTAACTAGCATGCCACAATGCACTAACTAGCATACCACTATGCACTAACTAGCATGCCACTATGAACTAACTAGCATACCACTATGCACTAACTAGCATGCCATTATGCACTAACTAACATACCACTGTGCACTAACTAGCATGCCACTGTGCACTAACTAGCATGCCATTATGCACTACCTAACATGCCACTATGCACTAACTAGCATACCACTGTGCATTAACTAGCATACCACTGTGCAGTAACTAGCATGCCACTGTGCAGTAACTAGCGTACCACTATGCTCTAACTAGCACGCTACTACGCCCCCTATTATCAACAATTTGCAACAATTACCTTTTCGTGTATTCAGTTTTTCAAAGCACCAAAGAGCAAGTGCAGTCGAGCATACAACTACAGTGTGCAACCACTTTCTGTGTGAGCGCACAATCCACAAGATCAAAGCTAACATTAGGACATTCATTACATCATCCAGGCTATAAATCATGTATTAAATAACCAAAGATCAAGGCAGCAATTTCTGTGTTTGTCGAGGTAACAAGAAAACAGAACACACATAGCATTAAAGGTTGCGTTAAAAGACAGACCTCATCACATTAGCAATTTTTAGCATGGCAACAAACCGATTACCGGAGCACTAAATCAAAGTGATGAAAACACGGCTTTTTCCTGTGCAACACACGAATCTTGGACATTTAGCAGCTCAGTTGAAAAGCCTATATGCGCCTTCGAATATAATAGTTAAAGTATTTAACATTCATCAATGAAACAATGGACCTAAAATAGATTTATTCAATAACAACTCAAAATTGAAGAAAATTGCTTATTAAGACAACTAAAAATGAGGAAAAATTAAATATCTTGAGTAAACCAACTCACTGCACAAATAGCACCAATACTAAAGAACACACACGTATCAGTAGATACTAAAAATAGCACCATAACACTCTGCAACACAATCTTTCTACCAAATCTATGCTACTAGTACCAAACCTGCTCCGTTGCGAAGTGGTCAAGCCGTTTGACTTATGTTCAAAAGGTTGTGGGTTCGATTCCGGGCTGCATCCTTCGGATCACGAGTGAAATTCTTCGGAGACTCCTGTGGGTCCGTAGCTAGAGCTACGGAGTTCGTGCTTTGTGCGACGCTTTCCGTGCTGCGGAAAGAGACCGTGTTATATGGGATAAAATCCGGTGCAATGAAGTCGACTCTGTCGACTTTTAAGCGACCTTCTTTAAAAGAAAGATAAAAGAAAAATTATAACAATGGAAATGAGATTCTGAGAAGAATACTCAATGTATCAAGAAGATAGACAATCTGGAATGAAGAAATCAGGACTAATGTGGGAGTAAAAGATAAGCAGCATTAGATTTCATTAGAAAACAACAGGTGAAATGGCCACCAACTGACAGTATAAAATAACAAGCAATGATGTACAAACCAGATGGAACCAAGGAAAAGGCGGTGGACTTAGGGAATAACAGAATCCATAGGAACATCGACATATGAAGCCCATAAACGGGCACTTTCGCGCTGTTCGTGCTTTACCTCGACACTGCAAGGTACAAGAGAAACAAGATGAGATGAGATGTAAAAACATGATGATCTTTAAAAGATCTTTATCGTGGAGGAGTGCCGGGGAAGCTGAGAAGAGAAAACCCACACTCGGGATGGATCCAAATGTGAGAGATAATTTACACATCACGCAACATCTGACTTATGATAGAGAGATGCTTTTTGCTTTTTATTCTTTTAAAGTCCGAAGTGCTGTAAAGTTAGCATACCTCCAACACATATGTAAAGGTATGTTCGTCCTGCAGTTTGTTCACATACATAACCCACTCATCCACGCTGTACAAGGGTCGGAAAATGAACATTACACGAGACGAGCACAGGCTGGATCACAGTGGTTCTCAAGTCTTAAATCGGGTCAAGCTTGCGACACCAGAAGATCGCTGGTGTTACGAAACGTAATTCTCGGACAGTTCATATAGATATATTTCAATAAATAAATATGCATATACAACTATGAAGTTGAGTCTCTTATTTATTTACTGCTATGTACGTGTGCGTGTGTGCGTGCGTGCGTGCGTGCGTGCGTGCACGTGTGCGTGCGTGCGTGTGTGTGTGTTTGTGTGTGTGTGTGTGCGTGCGTGCACGTGTGCGTGCGTGTGTGTGTGTGTGTGTTTGTGTGTGTGTGTGAGTGTGTGTGTGTGAGTGTGTGTGTGTGTGTGTGAGTCCAAGCTATACTTCTTAAGATGAGCTCCATGTATTACCTGGCCTGCAGTAAAAGAAAGTTTAGAATGTATGCTTTCCTACCACGGTCTTCCTATTATTATTCTTCTGCTTCTTCTTATTATTATTATTATCATTATTATGATCAAAAGAATGTTTTACCGTTGTGAATTTGAATAACGAAGACACAAACCATAGATTGTACGATTTATTGCCTGGCATATGATTGATAGATACCACGCTTTTCGCGTGTTGTTTCATACACAAAATAGTCGTTTGTTAAAGTTTGCAAAAGCCATAATGATTAATCTACATAGCCAGTTTTGTGTAAACAGAAAAACATGATAGTCAATTTAAAATTATCATGGTAAACAAATTATATTACTGTGCGAACATGAGTATATTTCAGCTTGAAAGATGTATCTAATTATTTTACTCTATGTTGTGTGACTTCTACAGTATGTATCTGTCGAGATGCAGCGAAATATGTCAGACAATATATCGTACAATCTAGGGTTTGCGTCTTCATTATTCAGATTATTATTATTATTATTATTATTATTATTATTATTATTATTATTATTATTATTATTATTATTATTATTAGTTGTTGTTGTTGTTGTTGTTGTTGTTGTTGTTGTTGTTGTTGTTGTCGTCGTCGTCGTCGTCGTCGTTGTTGTTATTCGCGCATTGGAAATACGAGATTTACGAGTATTCATTGACAATCATAGATAATTGTAACATTTCTTGTTCAGCTCTGATAAATCCCGAAGCACAGCAAAAATACAGAGAGGCAAATACTTCAGTGTTAAAGGGTACACCCAGACAGAAACATCTGTGATTTTTAACTTTAACATTCGTCCACTCCCCCCCCCCCCCCCCTCTTCTTTCACCTTGTATAAAATTTGCAACGACTGGAGTTGTAAACAAGCTAAGGATAGATGGACATCTGTCGTTGATCACCGGCGAGATGGCGGAATGAGCCCATCCCATAGGATGTTTGTCTAAATCGTTAACACAAGGAATTAATGCTCGGCAATAGACAGGGGCCACAACCGGAAAAATAATTCCCCTAATTTCAAATTAGCTTCCTTGTTCCACAATTCCAAGAAGATCAATAACACCAACGCAGAATGACGTCAAGTTCGCGCGAAAATGGTGGCCTCCCATTCGAAGCGGCACGAATACTTTCATTAACAGTGTATATGTTAATAAGGTGAACTCAACAGATGCCAGCATAAGTTGTATGTTGAGGTGCAATCACTAGAGATGAACTGACAACACCAGGCCTGTTGGCCAGTAGGCTGTTGTTGTTGTTGTTGTGATGTTGTGTTTTCGTTAAAAATCATGATGTCTTTTGATAAGTTGGAAACCATGGTTACCTTTAGAACTGATACATCTGAAGTTATAGTAGAGTTTCTTTACGAAGTTATAGGGTAATCTTAGGAAGAGAATAGGTGATTATTTTTTCGACTTAGGGAGATAGTGACTGAACTTTATTCTGGTTCTGTTCATACGATATACGAGAGATGAACTTTACTTTCTCTAGTCATACAAAGTTCGCATGTGTAGTTATGTTTCCCCAGGAACTATCAAGAAGTTGTTCTATAATATCACCTGTAGTTTTCATAGATGAAACTTTTGTGGAAATCTCTTATAATTTGTTTTTCTATATATTCTCAACACCAGAAATATTATCTAGAATCTCACTGGCGTTTGGTGCCTTCAATAAACTGTCAAACATCTGAAAGTCAAAGTCACTCAGCCAACATACGAAACTTAAAATCTTCAATTCTTGTGTGATTCCAGTGATAGCGTATGGAAGTGAGAGTTAGAAATCAACGGTAGCTTTAGATTTAAAAAAAAATAAGACAATTTTGAGAACAAATGTCTTAGAAGAATTCTAACCATCCAGTGGACAGATTTCAAAACCAATGCGCAAATAAGACAAGAGACTAAGCAAGATATTGTATCCAATTTTATAAGAAAACGCCGTTGGAACTACATCGGCCATGTACTTAGAATGGACAAGACAAGACTCCCCTACCAAGCCCTCATATGGTCACCAGTAGGGAAAAGACAGATGAAGACCAGGAGAATCCCTGCGCAGAAACATCATCAGAGAAGGCTCATTCAACGGCCAAGTGAACATCTAAGATCAACAACAGCTAGCAGCGAACCGCCGGACATGGAGAGCCATGACTTCTGCCCTATGCGCCGACTTAGGCTCAAGAGGAAAGACTAACTAACTAACTAACTCCCCGTTGATAACACAGGAGGTAGTTGAACGTATGAGGGACCGGGACGGGGCACATAAAAATAGAGATATAACTATGCACCGTAGTCTGAGTCATATGTTATTCGAAAGTAAAAGAAAAACTATTTTAAGAACTTAATAACAGATAAAACCAACACTAAAGATATATGGAAAGCAAATTAATACCTTGACAAACAAACACAAATCATCACAATCATTACCATCAAATCAGGTTACATGTTATCAATTCAGTAGATTCTTTCAGTCCGACATAAACCAGCTGAAGGCTGCAATACCAGATTCGCCTCATGACATATCTTTATTATCATCATTATATGAGAACAAACGCTATGGAGACATTCCATCCAACATACCGCTAATGACGACCGCTGAAGTATTTACTCATCTCAGTAACCTAAACAACAATAACTCATCAGGACTAGATGGAAGCAGGAATCGGATCCTTCGCCATGCTGCACCGGCGATCTGCGAGTCACTAAATTGTATATATAATTAAAATCTCACCAAAGGTCACTTCCCATCGGCCTTTAAAATTGCTAAAGTGTATCCTCATTTAAAAGCTGGTACTCTAGACGATCGTCTCATGAGTAATTATAGGCCAATTTCCATATTATCCTCTCTATCCAAACCGCTAGAATAGCACATCCACAAAACATAACAAGAGCACTTAGTTCGCCATGAACTAATAGTTGACAGTCAGTGAGGATATCGGCCAAAATATTCTTGTCATACGGCCCTAACAAATATGACATAAAATTGGCATCAAAATATTAACAACAATACTCTATGTGGAGCGGTGTTTATAGACTTTAGAAAAACATTCTATATGATAGATCATACTATTTTAATTAAACAACTAGAAACAATGAAAGTAAGTTTTAATATAGTGGCATTAATAAAATCATTTTTATTAGACAGAAAATAAGTAGTATCACACAATAAATCTTTATCTCAAGCCATTACCTTTAATATTTGAGTAACTCAGGGGTCTATTCTTGGCCCTCTGTTATTTGCCATTTATATAAATGATCTTCCCTTGTCTTTGTCGTCGTCATGTGATCTATTTGCAGACGACTACACAGTATATGCAAACGCTATTGATCGTAATGTGCTAGAATTATCCTTGCAACAGGAAATAAATAGTATAGTTAACTGGAGTCTTGCAAACCGCATGCAAATTAACATTTCTAAAACAAAATCTATGATAATAGGAACCAGGCAAAGACTTCACACGCTAAACTCTACAGCTGCACAATGGTAGCCTGCCTATTGAAAGTGTAACCGAGCTCGAGGCACTGGGTCTTATCATAGATCAAAATCTAACCGTTAACTCCCATGTTCATGCTCTCGCTAAACAAATAGCCAAAAAAGTATAAAAATTGCCAAAATTAAAAATTTCCTTGAAAACACAAGCAAGATATTCTATACTTCCCACATACAAACACTTATTGATTATTGCTCCACAACCTGGGATGGATGCTGCAAATCAATAATAAAACGCTTTTGTTCACTCCAGAAAAGGGCCGTACGTTTAATTAACACTGAAACGCTTACCGACAATTGTAACCTACATAAACGTCTTCGGTTACTGCCACTCCACAAACGCCTACTTTTTAATAAGGCTAAACTAATTCACAAAATCCAGTTTCAAAATACTTCAAGCTACCTTTTGGCCATTGTTTAAATATAACGCAAGACATAGCGAACGACTAAATATACTTCATGTCCCTAAACCTAGGATAGACTTATATAAAACAAGCTTAGCATACTCTGCCGCTCAGTTGTGGAACAATCTTCCACAAGAATCAAAGACACCACCAATCATTATAGATACACTGGCAACCTGTGTGAACACTACCTCAGTACAGAGTACATTCCCCCATAAACAAAAACAAAAGAAGACAAAAATAATGGTAAATTATCTCAAACGACAACTAGCCAAAACAACATTCCTATATGTATGGCACTTTACACCTTCCTTAGGTATTTATAATGCCCATGTTAACATTGCCTCAGTGAGTCATTTGTTATTGATTATTTTTCATGCGTTTTAATGCTTATTGTTCTTTCGTTGTCAAAAATTTGTTTCATAAGTGATGTTGAATGAAAGAATGTATGAGAGAAAATAGAGAAGAAGGGCAGAATGTCAGACGGACCTGCGTGCCCAATTCGTAACCCTTTGAAAATAAAGATTTTCGTTCGTTCGCTCTCTCTCTCTCTCTCTCTCTCTCTCTCTCTCTCTCTCTCTCTCTCTCTCTCTCTCTCTCTCTCTCTCTCTCTTTCTTTCTTTCTTTCTTCTTTGTTGTTGTTATTGTTTGGTGATTGTTTTTTTTTGGTTTTGTTGTCTTTTCTTTTGCACTTGTTTCAATGGGTATGACTATAGTGTTTGGTACATACGTCTACAAGGAATAGTGGTGTGTTTTTTTTTCATTGGGCTGAAAAGGTCTGTTTGGATAAAGATGGGGTATTTTCATATATTTTTCATGACAACAGGAAAGTCATAGTTCTCGAGGCAGGAGGAGAATACCTTTCCAATGCGGGAAGAGAGATTCACCATTAATATTCACTGGCCTCTCCATTGTCCGAACATCAACCCCAGCATGATAAACGCCACTATGCCTCTTTAGTATTACTTCACGTTTTCCCCGTGCCAACACCAGCAGGATTCTGAACCCAGTACTTCCATTTGTGAATCCTATTGAACAATGCTCATTAGCACTCCTGTGTATTGAAACAAAGGACATTGATATATGTAGTGAAACACTGGACTCACAGGACATATGATGAACAGTCTTGTAGTGTGCAGCATGTGTAGTTAAACAATCGACATTTACATATGTAGTTGAAACAATGAACACTTATCTGTGTAGTTCAAACAATGGAGCTAGGAAGGTGTTAATTTCATTCCTTCTTCAAGACAACATCTGGACAGTTAATTAATTAATTAGATATTATTGACATATCTTTTATGGAAATGTTGCTGTCCTTTTTATTATTGTTGAATATCATTATGCCATGTTACATGAACATGCATACTCTTTCCCCTTTCCCAAGGTTATTCCAATAGAATGTTATTTGTTGTAGTTTAGATTTGTTTATTTACTTGGTATCTGATGTTTGAGTTTTTCTCAAGCGTGTTCTTCTTGATAATATTAGTCCAGGTGCAACATTATTATGGAGCTGAGTGTGGGATGGATTATTACACGAACCCTCAGTTTATGAAGAGTGAAGATTCGGTAAATTTCCAGTGCTCTATTGGCCTCTGTTAGGAAACATCACTTTATAATTAGTCTAGATCCCTAGAAAGTCTTATTGAGCCATTTCAAGTTTTTTTTATACAGTTGGCTGTTAGAATTAGGGCTGTCATTCATATCCGTTTCATTAATCACCCCACAACATTAAAGGACAGATTTACAGATCAAAAGACACTAAATAATATAAGAATATGCATGTCTTTGCTGATGCGCCTGCGTCGTGTATGTTTGTGAGTGTGTATGTGTGTTTCTATATGTATGTGAGTGTGCATATGTTTGTTTATGTAAATTTATCCAGTATTTGTCTAGCTGTGTGGAGTTGCAGACCATCGATGTGCCATGGTCAAGAAAGTAGACTGACCAAAGCTTCCCTTGATTTTCCTTCACCTTCCTGTGTTGCTTCCATTAAATAGACACTAGTCTGACTAACGAATAGAGGACTGTTCATCATATGTCCTGTGAGCAAATCTGCTGAGAACTACACATGCTGCACACTACAAGACTGTTCATCATATGTCCTGTGAGCAAGTCTGCTGAGAACTACACATGCTGCACACTACAAGACTGTTCTACCTGGCGCTCCGAATGTCATGGGTTCATTTATGAACTCCATCATTCGGTTCACTAGTGCACTTTTCTCACAGACTCCTGGCGGCCATCGCTGGAGCTTTCGGCTGGCCGCTCTGCAGAAATATATGGAGTCTTGTGGGGTAAGACCCGGTGCAATGAAGTCGATCACCTTATCTTTGACTCATCCCCTCCCCTGTTTTTAAGAGAGCCACTGTCATTCCCCATGATGATAGTTGAGGATTAAGCAGCCATATCTCGCACATCTCTCACGCACAGCTCGCGAGAATACTCATCATGATTGTCTTGACTGCCTACCGAGATTGATCCCAGCCATCACCAGCATCTGGTTTTATGCAGCAAAAATTCGATTCGGCGGAGTGCAGACAACATATGGCTCCATGACCTTATACTGTATAGATGCCAAACGATTATACTATATAGTAACTGCATGCAATGTCAAGAAAACGACTGCTAGCAGTTAATGGACATTTTTAGGCATTCCTTTCCAATTAACAGTTCGTTGTGTCGCGAGTACATTTTCATTCTAAATGTAAGACCAAACACACAAGTTTAAGAATCACTTCTATTCCTAAATATACCATAGGTATGCGCCTAAGCGAAAGATCTCCACATGGCTTCCCTCTTGTGTGTTTGTTTACCTCTCCTGATAAGATGGTGTTTATGTTGTCCACTGTAATCTCAACTGACTTTTTTAACTTAGTGCCCTGTACGCTTATCCGTGGGAAACAACGAACGTTATTCAAGTCTATATACTTCTCACAGGATTTCCTGCGCTTCTGCTGAACATGTTTGATAATTTCCTTCATATTTTACTCACAATCCCAGTGTATTGTTTTTATTGCTAGCTGGATCGCGGTAACGTATTAGTTGGGATTGTCCAGCCAATCAAGACAATAGTCCGGGTTCAATACACAGGAGAAGCAGAATTATTTTACCTCACAACTATAGCTCGAGGATCGACCCTTATTTAAAAAATATGGTGTTAAGCAATGTTTAGATAATTCTGGGGAAAGCCTATTCAAGAAAGGAGAAGAGGGACTAAAACGGCCACCTCATCTCGTATATCATGACCTAAACTATGTGAAAACCTAAAATATAATACTCTAACGGCTGTGTCTGCTGTCGAACTACCTTTACCTTTTCTTACTGATTACTTTACATTTGGGAATGTGAGTGGCACTTTGCAGTCTTGACAGACTAAAGTATGTGAGTTGGAATGTGGCCAATATTCCATCACAATGCCTGGGCAGAGCTTCAGAGAAACATGTTGTGCCCAAACGACATGATCCCTCTCTCGGCCTAATTCTTGTGTTTTCCAGAGGAATGGGTAACCAATACATCTGGCACTAGGTAGGCTGCAGACGCTGGCGGCACAGCGTCAAAAGCTCCAGGACCTCGCCACCACGAGCAGGTGGCGAGTGATGGCCAGACCCTGACACCCAAAGGACCCGGCTTAGAGGCGTTCAGCCAAGTCCCACAGGTGAGGGCCTCGTACGAGCCCGGACCATAAGGGCGCGCACATCTGTCAATCACAAGTGTCCGGTCCTGTGTAAATCAATCAATCAATCATGTGCCATACCGGAAAGCGTAGACGGTCAAGATTCGCCATTTCACTCGATCACCGGAGTCGTGGATCAGCTCGGTGTTCCTGTCTCGTTCATGCCATGTGGCCAAGCCATCCAGGTATTTTCCTATCGGTCTTCCTCTTGGTCCGTTCCCCTCGATCTTGCCAGTTGTCAATAAGTTCTCCAATCCATTTCTTCTCATAACATGTCCAAAAAATTTTGACTGTTTTCGTCTAATTTCTCTAATCAGTCTACGATTTTCATTTGTCTCCTGTAGTACTTGGTCATTGGTTTTTCTGTCTGTCCATGGTACTCTTTGCATTTTCCTCAGAAACCACATTTCTGCAGCCATCAGATGTTTTTCAGCTTGACTGCACATTGTCCAAGTTTACATCCATACAAAAGAACAGGCTCTATGTATCCCCTCAACACTCTTTTTCTCGTTTCAATCGACATCTTTTTATTGGTCAGAATGTCTTTCATCGTGCTAAAGGCTACTTTTACCTTGGCGATTCTTGTTCTAATCTCTTCAAGGCATCTCCCATCAGATGTTATGACTGTTCCGAGATAATTGTATCGATTCACTTGTTGCAGAATATTCCCATTTACTTGTATATTACATTGTGGTACTTCGTTCTTCCTAGTGACGACCATAACCTGTGTCTTCCTACAATTTAATTCCAACCCCAGCTGCTCACTGTGTACAACAACCGCGTCTACTAATTGTTGCAGATAAAGCCTGTGTAAAGCGTGCTCTAAAATCAGACTCTCCACCTGACTTTAGCGGACCCCGCGACCAGCGGGAATAGGCCCGCCAGAGTTACCGCAGGAGATAATGCTTGTCTATTGCGAGCAATATCTCCCACCCGTCCACTGTGCGGCTCTCGCGACCGGCGAGAATCATATGTACGAAATATAAAGAGGAAATAGTATATGTACGGAATATATAGAGAACATTTCTAAAGGGTTGTGCATACAACGTGCACGTTGTGGTTTTCTTGTTAGAAAGAGAAGAACAAAACGATTAGGATTAGCCACTTTCAACGATGTTTGACACTGATATCCTGTTGCGATCTAGTCGCTTCAGGGTTTGATCCTGAACAGATAGGGTTGTGTTCCTCTTCTTGCAGATAGATTGTATCAAGATCGATGGGTAGTCCGTCTGTTTGAAACTACTCGAGCCAACAGAGTTGAGCTGAGTTGCCTTAAGAACGGACATCACAGCATTTGGACATTCCCATACATCCTCCGTCCTCATCTGCAACAGCCAGCGAAGAGTCCCATTGCTAATGATACCAGTAGCAGTCTGATTATGTGTCTGGCCTCTCTATTGACAGTGTCAAAGATTATTTATGAGACAATTTAGCAATAGTCGCAGTGTCACAGATGATTTCTAAGAAGATGCTTCTCTAGTGACTATGTCAAATGGGATTTCTGAGAAGATGCATCTCTAGTGACTATGTCAAATGGGATTTCTGAGAAGATGCATCTCTAGTGACTATGTCAAATGGTATTTCTGAGAAGATCTGTCATTAGTGGCAGTGTTCCCCGTGGTTATGTACTGCTCTGTTATACCTAAAGCGTCATCATTACCTTCTCTGCAGATACCAGTTTGCCGAACATGTTCGATTCCCTGAGTGGGAATAACCCCATACCTTATTCGTTCTCTTGGATTCTGTCTGATGGTATTGAAGCCAACTTTCATCTCCATAA
Source organism: Cepaea nemoralis (assembly GCA_014155875.1). Taxonomy (NCBI): domain Eukaryota; kingdom Metazoa; phylum Mollusca; class Gastropoda; order Stylommatophora; family Helicidae; genus Cepaea; species Cepaea nemoralis. The sequence continues at coordinate 87,173 of JACEFZ010015869.1, forward strand.
CAGTTCTTGCTATGAAGCCTACATCTTCTTCTCCGTGGGAATTTCTCCATAACAGTTCTTGCTATGAAGCCTACATCTTCTTCTCCGTGGGAATTTCTCCATAATAGTTCTTGCTATGAAGCCTACATCTTCTTCTCCGTGGGAATTTCTCCATAACAGTTCTTGCTATGAAGCCTACATCTTCTTCTCCGTGGGAATTTCTCCATAACAGTTCTTGCTATGAAGCCTACATCTTCTTCTCCGTGGGAATTTCTCCATAATAGTTCTTGCTATGAAGCCTACATCTTCTTCTCCGTGGGAATTTCTCCATAATAGTTCTTGCTATGAAGCCTACATCTTCTTCTCCGTGGGAATTTCTCCATAATAGTTCTTGCTATGAAGCCTACATCTTCTTCTCCGTCGGAATTTCTCTATAATAGTTCTTGCTATGAAGCCTACATCTTCTTCTCCGTCGGAATTTCTCCATAACAGTTCTTGCTATGAAGCCTACATCTTCTTCTCCGTGGGAATTTCTCCATAACAGTTCTTGCTATGAAGCCTACATCTTCTTCTCCGTGGGAATTTCTCCATAAACAGTTCTTGCTATGAAGCCTACATCTTCTTCTCCGTGGGAATTTCTCCATAATAGTTCTTGCTATGAAGCCTACATCTTCTTCTCCGTGGGAATTTCTCCATAATAGTTCTTGCTATGAAGCCTACATCTTCTTCTCCGTCGGAATTTCTCTATAATAGTTCTTGCTATGAAGCCTACATCTTCTTCTCCGTCGGAATTTCTCCATAACAGTTCTTGCTATGAAGCCTACATCTTCTTCTCCGTGGGAATTTCTCCATAACAGTTCTTGCTATGAAGCCTACATCTTCTTCTCCGTGGGAATTTCTCCATAACAGTTCTTGCTATGAAGCCTACATCTTCTTCTCCGTGGGAATTTCTTGGCAGGTTGCTTCATGTCTAGCGTATACAGCCTCATCACACAAGGAATGTGTATGCCCTGAAGTAAGGTTGTTTCACTCACAATAATTGGCCATGTTCAGTAGTAAGGCTTTATCACTAACAATCATTGGCCTTTCTCAGAAGTAATGCATGCTGTTTCGCTCGCAGTCATTGGCTATTCTCTGAAGTAAAGTTGTTCCTCTAGCAGTCCTTGGCGATTTGAAGTTAACCCGCGATTATTTATCACAGTGCGTTCAGGTACTGATGAAATTGAATATCGAGTCCTTACTTTGTTTGCCAGACTCAGTCGTTGCAGAACAGAACGAGGTTTTGAAATTGTTACTCCATTCATCTCGATACATGAAGTCTATAAACGGACACCCTCCTGCTATTTATACTTCACCTCGACACCGCAAGGTACAAGAGGAACAAGATGAGATGAGATGAGATGATGACACTCCGTTCACAAACTTTCTGGAATGAAAGATGTGTATCAGCACACGGAAGCTTTATTCATTGATGAATTTATAAAGGTTTCACTCAAACCTTCAAAGACCAATCAGTCCGAAAATATGAGCGAATCCCCGCTGAATTGCATGTCAGTAGTAGGACCTAGTACTAAAGGGCGCTTTATTCAAATTAGTTAACTTTGTCTAGAACATAGAACATAGACTCACTGACCTATTACTGTCCGTTGAGGGGCTAAATTTTACGAAGATTAGTTAGCTCTATCTGGGATGCAGAACCGGAGGATCTTGTCCTCACCTTCGAGGGGTTCAAGCCTACACAGATAAGTTTTGTTTTGGGGTTCTAAATAGCCAACTACCTGTACTGACCAGTACAGTACATCCTGCTAATCTGCTGACTACCTAAAGCTTGTATGTAACTCAGGATTCGTTAGTTAGCAAGCGATCATATTCACAAGCTAGTAATATCATTAACGTAGAATCACAGGGCCGTTTTCCACTCCGTGAGGCGTACTTGGTACATGGTGCTAATCTCATATTTTCATAGACACATCGGTTCTCGATATGTGATCTCCGTCCATCCATCATGTGCCAGATCAGTGCAGTGGTTGGTGCAGTTAATCAAATCAGTGCAGTGGTTGGCGCAATCAGTTAAATCAGGGCTGTAGTTGGCGCAATCAGTTAAATCAGTGCAATAGTTGGTGCAATCGTTAAATCAGAGCAGTGGTTGATGCACTCAATCAAATCAGTGCAGTGGTTGGTGCACTCAATCAAATCAGTGCAGTGGTTGGTGCACTCAATCAAATCAGTGCAGTGGTTGGTGCACTCAATCAAATCAGTGCAGTGGTTGGCGCACTCAATCAAATCAGTGCAGTGGTTGGTGCACTCAATCAAATCAGTGCAGTGGTTGGTGCACTCAAACAAATCAGTGCAGTGGTTGATGCACTCAATCAAATCAGTGCAGTGGTTGGTGCACTCAATCAAATCAGTGCAGTGGTTGGTGCAGTCAGTTAAATCAGTGCTGTGGTTAGTGCACTCAATCAAATCGGTGCAGTGGTTGGTCCAGTCAGTTAAATAAGTGCAGTTGTTGGTGCACTCAATCAAATCAGTGCAGTGGTTGGCACAATCAGTTAAATCAGTGCTGTAGTTAGCGAAATTAGTTAAATCAGTGCAGTAGTTGGTGAAATCGTTAAATCAGAGCAGAGGTTGATGCACTCAGTCAAATCAGTGCAGTGGTTAGTGCACTCAATCAAATCAGTGCAGTGGTTGGTGCACTCAATCAAATCAGTGCAGTGGTTGGTGCACTCAATCAAATCAGTGCTGTGGTTGGTGCACTCAATCAAATCAGTGCAATGGTTGATGCACTCAGTCAAATCAGTGTATTAGTTGGTGCAATCAGTTAAATCAGCGCAGTGGTTGGTGCAATCGGTTAAATCGGTGCAGTGGTTGGTGCACTCAATCAAATCAGTGCAGTGGTTGGTGCACTTAATCAAATCAGTGCAGTGGTTGGCGCAATCAGTTAAATCAGTGCTGTAGTTAGCGAAATTAGTTAAATCAGTGTAGTAGTTGGTGAAATCGTTAAATCAGAGCAGAGGTTGATGCACTCAGTCAAATCAGCGCAGTAGTTGGTGCACTCAATCAAATCAGTGCAGTGGTTGGTGCACTTAATCAAATCAGTGCAGTGGTTGGTTCACTCGATCAAATCAGTGCAGTGGTTGGTGCACTTAATCAAATCAGTGCAGAGTTGGTGCACTCAATCAAATCAGTGCAATGGTTGATGCACTCAGTCAAATCAGTGTATTAGTCGGTGCAATCAGTTAAATCAGTGCAGTGGTTGGAGCAATCGGTTAAATCGGTGCAGTGGTTGGTGCACTCAATCAAATCAGTGCAGTGGTTGGAGCAATCGGTTAAATCGGTGCAGTGGTTGGTGCACTCAATCAAATCAGTGCAGTGGTTGGAGCAATCAGTTAAATTAGTGCAGTGGTTGGCGCAATCATTTACATCAGTGAGGTGGTTGGTACAATAATTTAAATCAGTGAGGTAGTTGGTGCAATAACAATAATAATGGGGTCGCTTCCTAATAGTGGGGAGGGAGAAGAATTTTCCGTTCTTTACAGGACGTTGCAATCAATTCCAGCATGTATTGACATTTGGTGATTTTCTAGGGCAATTTTTACATCCAACGCCTCACACAACTGACTTAAACGCAGAACGAACAATTCCAAATAGCATGTGGCGGATTTCTAACTGAGATAACAGGTATAATTTTCAATATAATAATATTATTATAATTTGATTATGTTCAAAACAGTACTGAAAATTGCCCGATGCCCTTTACATGAGACTAGGTCAGCCTCGGTGATGTAATGATCGGTTTTTAAAAAAAGACTAACTACTATGTCACATTAATTACTGATATCTATATACCATGGATAGGACTGGGAAAGGACAGACTGTCAAGTTAATTTAAGCCAAGGGTCATCAAACTTTTTCACTGCGGGCCGGATAACTGACAAAATGACGAGCGCGGGCCGCATACTCATCCTATACAATACTTGCGCCGGTCTCCGTGGCAAAGGTTTTACAGACGCGGTTCGTAATCCCATATATCCGCGTTAGAAACACAGCTGCGCGCTATTTGGCAGCAGACCGCGTTGCGTAGGATTTTACGCTATAGTATGGGTGCCGGTCGTTCAGAAAGCAATGGCAAACTACTGAACGTAAATTTGCCAAGACATCAACAACAGCAAAAAATGCTGGTGTTGACTGCAAACGTCCTGTAAAGGATATGCAACTAACTTTAACAAATCTTGCAAGCCAGAACGAAAGTTCTGGGGAAAAGGACGAAAAAGTAAGTTAATCATGGATGAGTGGCATGTAATGCTCACACAAAAAAAGACAACCAACATATTTATTTACTAAAAAAGTTATCAAAGAAGGCGACGTTAGCTAAAAGATAGTCACATCAGACCTAGTGTGCACATATCCCAATCTCACAAACTACGCAGCAAAAAAGGTTAGTGACATTTGTGAAACTGATGTTTGACTTTCAAGATATCATAAATGTTTGGTTTGGAATTGCTGTATCCAATCAAGAGAATTGGTTTCAAATTTTCATCAATCAATCTCGTTCGATGTTTTGACTTCACATACATCAGTTTTGAAATTGTTTGCTCACAGATATAAGTTGTTCCAAACACTGATGCGGCAAATATCTTCAGTTTCGTAAACTCAACATCAGGTAAGCAGCGGTAAAATTCAACAAGTTTTCTTTCTCTGTGCTTCTCTTTCGACAAGTCATTTGCTTGCAGATCAATGAGCTCCAACTGTAGTTCAACTGGAACATCATCAAGGTTACAATCAAACGGATTCTGGAACAGAAGAATATCACTCTCAATTCTGTCAAGATCTTAAAATCTCTCCATAAAATGCTTCTTCAAGTCACGAATAATATTTTTCTGAAAATCGAGGTTGACATCTTCGGAAATTGTGCTCAAAACTCGTTGAAACAGTGAAAATGAGAAAAGTTATCTCCTTCTAGTTGTGCTTCAAACAATGACAGCTTTCTCCGAAATCCTTTGATGTTTCTGCAGAGATCAAAGACGAGGTTATTCTTTGCCTGAAGTTTCAAGCTCAGTTCATTCATGTGGGATTTGATGTCGACCAAACATGACAACTTTGATAGCCAGGTAGGATCTGACAGCTATGGATCAGCTCTATCTTTTTCAGTGAGGAAAACATCTATTTCGTTTCGGAGCTTGTAAAAACGAAACAGGATTTTACCACAGCTGAGCCACTCATGTGTGATAAGGCAAGTCACATAATTCAGAATCAATTCTTTCAAGAAAAGCCTGGAACTGACGGGTATTGAGTGCATGTCTCTGAATGAAGTTGACAGCAGAAACGACTGGTTTCAGTACACAAGAAATATCTAAGTCTTTCCCACAGCGTGCTTGCTGTTGTATGATGCAATGTATGAACAGCGCACTCGAAATTTGCACATCTTCCAACTGAGTCCAGATCTGCCCCATCAGACCCTTCCTGACTCCAGCCATGTTTTCCCCTCCATCAACTGTAACACATCGAAGCTGATTCAACTGAAGGTTATAGTCATGCAAAACTTTTCGCACTTCCATGAAAATGTCTTTTCCAGTTGTTATTCATGCTGCGAACGGATGCCAACTCTTCCGTTATCTGAAAGTCCAAATTGACAGCATTGTGAATGAACACGAGAAGTTGTGGCGTACTTGATAGATCAGTTGACTTAATCCAGCGTCAGAGAATACCACAACAAATTCCTAGTTTTCTCGCGTATCTGTAGCACTATGTTCTCACCAAGTTCTTCTGTTCTTCGCACAGCTGAACTTGCCGACAGGCTAATAGTTCCACACAAATCGGCTTTCTCAGGACATACGTCATTTGCTGATACAGTCATACACTCTTTGATGAAGCTGCCATCGGTAAACGGTTTTCCTCGTTCTGCCATCTTATGCACTATTTTGTAACTTGTACGAGTGACAGATTCATTTTCAGCAAACTTTCTAATGAAGAGATTTCTTTATGTTTCTAAAACGTCGCTTAAAAATCGACATGGTCGTCTTCATTGCACTGGATTTTATCCCATATGGCTCGGTCTCTTTCCGCAGCACGGAAAGCGTCGCACAAAGAACGAACTCCGTAGCTTTTAGCGACGACCCACGGGAGTCTCCGAAACATTTAACTCGTACACAGAAAGGCCCGGCCCGGAATCGAACCCACAACCTTCGGAGCACGAGTCAGAGCACTTTATGTTTCTATACCACGTTTAAGGTGGGGGGGGGGGGGCTGCGTAGTCTCGAGGTATGGTGTCCGCCTCGAGTTATGGAGGTCCCGGGCTCAAGCCCCGGTGAGGACCGGGATTTTTTTCACGTGGACATCTAGTAGTAAATTTTCCCCTGGTCTCTGGGTATTGAGATCGGACTCCCGTGAGTATTGTTGCGCACGTACAAAATCCCTTGGCAGTTGGAAATCGAAAAAGAGTAGCCTAACGGCGCTGCCCGGGCAAAATGTGGAGTTACAAATCTACCCAAAGTATTTCGGGATCCTCGCCGGTGCTACGGAGTTCGTGCACTAAGCTGAGTTTCTCCAGACTCAGGTTTGAGTTAGGAGGCGAACGGAGAACCTATGGGTTACACCCGTGTGCCGTGATGTTGATCCATCGAATAACCTAACTAAACTAAACTAAACTAAACCACGTTTCATGGACTCATATTTCTCAGAGCGTAACTTTCCAGAAAACTTTGAATATGTAGATAGATGTTTTGTTTCGTAGTGACGCCGAAGATTGTATTCTTTCAAAAGGGTACCACTGTCGCTGCATATTACTCAACTTGTTTTCTGGTCCTTTGTTTCTACAAAGAAGCACTTTACTCCCCATTCTTCATTGACAACGGGACACTGGGCGTCCACTTTTCTTTTCTTAGTAGCGATAATGATGGGTGAAGAACACGGGATCTGGAAATTAAAAAGACATTGAATTAGAAACATGCTATGGCTGTGAAGTGATCTCACACTATGGCTGTGCTATGGCTGTGAAGTGATCTCACACTATGGCTGTGCTATGGCTGTGAAGTTATCTCACACTATGGCTGTGCTATACGTCAAAGGAAATCCTGACATGATGACATCAAGGTCTGGGAATGTCTCACGCGGACTGGACATGTTAAACTGACAGTGTCTCACATGGACTGGATAGGTTAAATTGCCAGTATCTCACATGGACTGAACAGGTTAAACTGACAGTGTCTCACATGGACTGGATAGGGTAAACGGACAGTGTCTCACACGGACTGGATAGGGTAAACAGACAGTGTCTCACACGGACTGCACAGGTTAAACTGACAGCTACTCCTGCTAGTATCTCATATGGACTGGACAGGTTAAACTTACAGTGTCTCACCTGGACTGGACAGTTTAAACTGCCAGCATCTCTCACGCACTTGACAGGTTAAATAGACACTGTCTCACATGGACTGGACAGGTTAAGCTGACAGTATCTCACATGCTCTGGACATGTTAAACTGAGAGTATCTCACATAGACTGGACAGGTTAAACTGAGAGTATCTCACATAGACTGGACATGTTAAACTGAGAGTATCTCACATAGACTGGACATGTTAAACTGAGAGTATCTCACATAGACTGGACATGTTAAACTGAGAGTATCTCACATAGACTGGACAGGTTAAACTGAGAGTATCTCACATAGACTGGACAGGTTAAACTGAGAGTATCCCACATAGACTGGACAGGTTAAACTGAGAGTATCCCACATAGACTGGACAGGTTAAACTGAGAGTATCCCACATAGACTGGACAGGTTAAACTGAGAGTATCCCACATAGACTGGACAGGTTAAACTGAGAGTATCCCACATAGACTGGACAGGTTAAACTGACAGTGTCTCACATCGACTGCACAGGTTAACTGATAGTGTTTCACATGGTCTGGAAGGGTTAAACTGCCAGTATCTCACATGGACTGGGCAGGCTAATCTGTCAGTGTCTTACATGCACTGGCCAGGTTAAACTGACAGTGTATCACATGCACAGAACAATCTAAACTGACAGTGTCTCGCATGGACTGGGCAGGTTAAACTCCCGGTGTCTCACATCAACTGGACAGGTTAAACTGACAGTGTTTCCTGCCAATATCTCACATGGACTGGACAGAATAAACAGCCAGTATCTCACATGGACTGGACAGGTTAATCTGACAGTGTCTCACATGGACTGAACAGGTTAAACTGACAGTGTCTCACATAACTAGACAGGTTAAACTGCCAGTATCTCTCATGGACTGGACAGGTTAAACTGACAGTGTCTCACATGGACTGGACAGGTTAAACAGCCAGTATCTCACAAGGACTGAACAGGTTAAACTGACAATGTGTCACATGAATTGGACATGTTAAACTGACAGTTCTTGCATGCACTGGGCAGGTTACACAAGCAGGAAAGACAATGTGTCTTACTCTAGTTCAGTACCAGTGGTGCGTTCTCGAGTACACAATGGCTTTTACCACCGTGTTATCTCCGCCACCCGAGCTGGAAGAGCAAGAGAATGAGTAACAATAAGAGGATGACAAGCAGATAGAGGAAAAGAGAGAAGGAGGAGGAGGAGGCAGATAATGAGGAGGAGCAGTAACAGATGGAGGAGGAGGACTAAAAGGGAAAAGAAGAGTATATTCAGGATTAGGTAAGTCACTTTTACAATTTGGAATCAGATATCACGCTATCTAACTATCAAAGCCGCCTAAACCATGCTCATGGATATATTAAGAATCCTCAAGACTCTATACTAAACCTAAACCAGGAAATATTCAGGATTCTTTTCCACGTATTTGGACACAGTGAGTATACGGCTTTAGCCTCATATCTTTATAGACGAAGAGACACCAGATGGGTGATGTGGTCAATCTCACAACGCCGCTTTTACTTTCCAGGATATGTCCTGGTGCCTATTTAGGCTGCGTCGACTTGGACGCTCATACAGCGCTGTAAAATATATATCAAGCGGGTTTGGTTTATATAGATATATTTTGTCTACGTCATTTAACGAAGGGGAGTAACGATGGGTCTACATATCATATATAAAGAAGTACCTCATTAGAAGGTAATTAAAACAACACATGTGCTTGAATTTCGCCATTGTGTTTATCATCCCCTGATGCAGCCTCTAATTAGCGGAATCTTAAGTAATGCAGGTTGTCATGAATTATTCACACAAACAAATGTCTGTCTCGTATTTGAACCGCGGGATAGCAGAGTAGGGCGATGAATACATAGCAAACATAAACGGGTGAACAGCTTTACGTGAAGTTGAATTTCCTGGGAAATACGTACATGGCTATAAAGAACCATGTGAGGAACATCTATTCTACTAATGTGTAAGAAAATGAATTATTTAACAGCACTTTGTGATACGGCTAATGAACAAGCAGTAGAATAATGAGTTGCATCATAAATAAATCAGCCCTGGGTGATTCGGCTAATAGCACAGGCGCTTCTTTACAGCGGGTGCGATGTGACAATTATATTTTTGTTTCTGATTGTATTCTTCATTTTTTTTTTAAATCGTACTTGAGTGTTATCTTATTTCTTTATATATGGCAACGCGTTGATTAAGATAATAATATTTTACATTTTAGGGATTTCTTTGCTCATGCGTTGTGTCACAGTGTTCTATATTCAAATAAATGTCATTATGTCTCCCTGTGCTGCGCATTGAGGCATATGGGTATCTTTATTTCTTTAAATCTTATATACATAAAATATACACAAACATTATACTTCAGAAGTGACATTTACCTTTGTTATTGGATATAGGCGTTCTCTGTCCTTATGGCACCATTACTCACTTGTATCCAATGTCCACATCTTCTATCTTAAAAATGCAATACCTCTCTCGATTATTCTCAGTTAAATTTCCACACCACTGTACTCTACATTCAGCTACTCTAATGTTTCAGCGCTCAAAAATAGGGGGAAATTACAGTTCATCTTCCCTGTGTGTACCCTGCCAGCTCAAGATTGATCAGACAAGGGCCACAGAATATGTTCTGTGAGCTCGCTGCTCCGTTAAAGATCTCACCAGCTGGTATAAAGAATCCCGTAAATCCCAATTACCGTAGCAGCATGCAAAACGATTAGAAGAGCTGCCTATAATGGCATATTTATAGCATGTGTGTGGCAGCAGAAGTCAAATGCTGAAATTCGCCATATGCAATTCATTGAAGTTTTAATATGTGCTGTCACAAAGCTGGATTTATGGTAGTGATCATCATCATCCAGAGCCTTGCCAGCTGACGTGCGCAATCATGTACTCCACAGATTACACTCTCCGACGCCAAGGACAAGCGTGAGTTGACTCCCTTCCGTGCCATGACACAAGACTGTCAAGAATCTTTTCATGCTGTCTTCCTCTATCTCTCTTTCCGTAAATCTTTCTGGTTGTCACAACATGTTCCAGTTTTTGTCTTATCATAATGTGGTCAAAAACGATGACTGTTGCTTTTTGGCATTTGTAATAAGTTGTCTTTGCAACTTGCCCTTAAAATGTCCAGATTGCTCATTTTGGCTGTCCAATTAATCTTCAGCATTCTTCTATAAAATCACATCTCCAAGGCTACCAGGTATTTTTTTCCGTGCGTTTACTAATTGTCCAGGATTCCCAGCCGTATGACAAAATTAGTTCTATGTAATATACAAGAACTCTTTTTCTAGTTTTCAAGGACAATGACGTATTGCACAAAACGTTCATAATTTGATAGAATGCAGTTTTCGCTAAGAGTGTTGTATGTCGGTCTGATCAAATATGTAATTTGTCAATTTTTCATTTTCTCGATCAGCTCTCTTTACATTCCTAGATTCTCCAGAATATCAGTGGTTAATTGCTTATGTGTTCATTTAATGCCACCTTTCCTTATTATTATTATTATTATTATTATTATTATTATTATTATTATTATTATTATTATTATTATTATTATTATTATTATTATTCTGCTGCTGCTGCACCTTCGTCTTCTTTCTTTTATCTTCCAATATAAATTTGCTTCAACCAGGTCGACCTGGCCAATTTTTAAACATCCACCTCTATGGAGATTGCATCATGTGATCACAGGATCAACAGGGCAAATGTGGTACCATACAATAGTGTTGACTATACACGACATTCAACTGTCATCATTTTAATGTGTTTGTCTTTGCATATATTTCGAATTGCAATCATACTAAATTATTTTTCGCTATTCATGTTCGCATTTTTATCTTTTTTCACCTCCTCCATCAACTGCTGTTACATATTGAAGACCTGTTCTATTCTGCAAGATGTTGGTAACTAAGATTCACATCAGCCTTCTGTAGTCACTCGTGTTACTAACTATTTTTGGTACAGATGTTTCTCCACGCCATGTTGTCAAGTTGTTTGTAGAGCATGCATAAATGTTTGCCCTCATTCATGTTCAATTTTTTTTTTTTTTTCAGTATCTGTTGCATCATTATGAAATTTTTCCTGCCGTCTTACATATACTCCCACCAAAGCAATATACGTTTTTGATAGGTCCAAAGGCAACTGAAATTCTGAAAAGCAGCGAAATCGCTCTAATGTTTTGGCGAAAATGTATTGAATTCAGGCTAACAAATTTGTTTTACAGAATTTATTGACATCACCTCTGAATACTTCCGTTCCACTATGCGACGTGCTTTTCAAAGGAAACCCCGGTGAATATATGCGGAGAATATTAATTACTGAACACTGATGTTTCCATATTAAGATGTAATATATTTCATTATATGCACTTCATCTCTGGCCCGTAAATTATACACGGCATATAAACAAACATTGAGATCTGCTGTACAATCTCCAGAACAAAAAATTTGTTTGGGTGTATATAATGATTAGGCTATATGCCAAATCTCATCCTTTTTACTCAGTGATTACTGTGTTATGGATTTGTGTACGTGGGCAAACATTTGTTAACGCACCATAGTATCATCTCCCTTGTCTCCCCCTATCTAACGTTTCTCCTCCGATCTCCTCTGTTGCCACGCCATTGTTAAATTTATCCAGTCTCCAATCCAAACGTCCTGTCGTCACGAATGTCCAGTTTATCCCAATTATCGCAGCACTGCTGTAAATAGAAACATCACAAAGACCTTCCAATAATTTGTTTAAAAATTATGACGAATGAAATATGAAATCTGCTTCTGATAGAATGACTCAGACGAATGAATCAGTTGACGAATCGGGAGCTTCTGTTTATCTGGTCATAAACAAATCGAAAGTATTATCAGGATATATGTAATTAGCGTCTGACCATGTGTAATTTGCGTCAGGGAAGAACTGAGATTAAACAAGAGTCAATATATATATATAAATGTGTGTGGGTGGGTGGGTGGGTGGGTGGGTGGGTGTACGTGCGTGCGTGCGTGCGTGCGTGCGTGCGTGCGTGCGTGTGTGTGGCGACTGCAGTTGAGTGAATTGATCATCCATGGGATAGTGGACACAGCACATGAGCTGACAAGCCACGCATTTGTCCTGACAACAGGAAATTATCGTCAGAGGCAGAGGTCACAATCGACCCAAGCCAATCTGGATATTCACAGGAAAACCACAAGATCATCTTCTCAAGATAATGTTTTTACGCAGGACATCTGGGATATAGAGATTACTTGTTCACAAACTCCAGACACATCTTCAGACTGAGTGCCTAAAACACCCACACAAATACACACACTCACTCACACGTGTTATATATCAGCCAACGGTTTTTTTTTTTTTTTTTTTTGCCTTGGCTAGCTTTAGACTCAAGCGTAGTCCAGTCACGTGCTGCTACTTCTAGTGCACTAGACTTATTTTTGCCTGTGGATTAGCTTTCCCAATTATGAGTGTCCCCCACTATCAGGCGAACCCACTCCGACTTCTGAGGTACACATACTTTACGTCCCCAAGTCAAGGACGAGAAGTCAACATTTTAGTCCAACTGACTGGTGTTGGGATTTAACCCACAACCTCGCGATCAGCACGCGGAATGTTTACGAACGAGCGCTCTTATCCATTCTGCCTTGCTGACCTCCAAGCAATGACATGAATGTAGTCAGGTGTTTACTTCAACTTGGCTCCACAGCCCAGGCAGCTCAAGGGGCGTCACATTGACAATTATAATATTGATCAAATTATCAGCGGTCCACGTTTACAAATAATGAAGCTATTGTAAATTAGCACAAAACCGTTAAATACAGGTCTCTACGCTACTTTATTGCAAGTAACAGGCACTTTGCCAACTTCCTGCTGCCACGACTTTTATACTGCTCAAACATGTGTCGCCCTTCAGAAAGCTTTCAGTCACGGGTTCACAAGTACTCAACTGTTAGTGGTACGACCACGCTACTGTTATGAAGGACGGTGTTTTCAGCGGTTCACACTTGCAGGCAGAAACATTACCTTAACCATCTCCACGCAAGCCCTCTCTTCCAGGTTAAGGACATCATGTTCAAATAAGAAAGAAAACGCCAAGATTACATACAAAATAATACATATATTCAGTTATGAAAGGCAGACAACGCTATAATGTTACCTAAGTGCCACAATGGAATATGATAGGCAAAGATAGCAGATACACCATACTTACTGAACTGTTATGTAGAACCCGCTCTCTTCTATGGCAGTAAATTTAGGAATGTGAACGATCACATTAGGAAGATCTTGGAAGCAACGGAGATCTAGACGGGTGTTGCGAATATCTTGGACTGCTAGAGTGATTAACAACGTGTACCCGTGAAAATTAGTAGCATATCCTTTACCGGACGTCGCAGTCAGCCCCAGCATTTGTGGATGTTTGTGATCTCTTGGCAAGTTTACGTTAAGTACTTTGGCATTGCTTTTTGACCGAAGGGCACTCATACCATTTATTAAAACCAACGCAAGCTGATCTGCTGCCAAATCTCCCGCAGGTGTGTTTCGAACGCGGTATGCAGGATTACGAACTGCGTCCGTAACCCCTTCGCCACAGAGCCAGTCATTACATAAAGCTATAATAAATAAAGGCTGGAGTGTTGACCAGCAAATAATAGAAACATTGTAACCTACCTTGCCTGCCATAAGAGGCAACAAAGGATGGCGAGAGACTGGTTCAACGTTGGCTGCAAACTCCTAGCATCTTTGAACAAGTCCACAAAGGGATGGGTGTGAGTTGGTTGGGGGACTATGGTCTTTTGGACGATGAATGAAGATAAGAAAAAATGCACGGGTTACAAAATAAGAAGAGAGAGATTGGAAAATGTCGTGCCCATTGGAAAGATCATCATTAGAAGAGGCCGAGACAGATCGAGAGAAATGATGCCGAATGGGCTAAGGCTGAAAAAGGGAAGAACAACACAAGGATTGAACTAGAAGGCAAAGGATTGAGATCTGTGGGGATGCATGGATGCCAACTTCAAATTGCAATCAATTAAAATCATGATAGTCATGACGCGTTTGGAACAATGGATCTCTGCTCCCGTGATACCAACTCTACGATAAGCCAGCATATGCTGATACATTTGGAAATGTATCTCTGATCCTATGGTATCAACTGTACGATAAGCCAAGAATGCTGCAGCGTTTCCCTCAAACAGATTGTGACCGGGCTAGACAAGGGTATTACATTTCTATCAACGAAAATGTACGAAACTCATAAAACCTTACGCTGACGCATCTTTTTCAGGATCGAGAAAATTAAAAACCAGTAAAAGACAGTACCAGTAGGAAAAAGACGAGGAAAGGTATTTCATTTCCTTTAAGCAAAGAGATCTAAATAATCAAAATCAACTTTAATGTTAAGAAGAGGAGAACTCAACAGGAGGACGAAATAGTGAGTATAATTTAAGAAATAACATGGGAATGAAAACCTAACTTGTAAATATAATTTAGAATTGAATATTAAATATTTAAAAGGAATGACAGTAAGACCGATCAGACGTTATCATTACACACAAGATAATGTCACGCCATGGGAACAGTGCAGTGAAAAGTCTTTCTTTACAACACAAAATAGGAAGTTTTTCTATCTTACATTTTTCACATATCATTTGTCTATGATGACAATTTTCACAATAAAGCCACCATCTTGGATTTAATAAGGATCTTCCCCTTTATACATCTGTCGACTTGATGCATTATATAATCTTGACAAACACAGGAAAACCACGAGCATGATGAAAAGAAGACAAGAAAGAAAATAGAATGAAACTAAGACCAGAATGAAAGAAAACAGAAAGATTAGTTAATATCAACAGAAGCAAACGCATTTATTAATAGTTAAACAGAAAAGAAAATGAAAGTAAAAATCAAACAACTAATAAAAAACCAAGAGTTGAGTTGAGTTAAGGTTAAAACCGACACCGCAGCTTTAGTGACATACCATACGTGGCCTGTCCTCATCTTCATCAACATGCGAAGAGGCCAGTATTAACAGTAACAGTTGTATTCTGACTATGTGTTCGTCTGGCCTTTTTCGAAGTACTGATTGTCGGCCAGATCCTTTGGTGACAATATGCAGCACCATTCTATCTAGGCCATTGATGATTTATCTGTTATTGCACACCGTACACATAATCCCAAAGGGCCCTGACCACATCTGTCTGTTCGTACTCAACACCCATCCCAACAGTAGACACCCAGCCCGTCTGTTCGTACTCAACACCCATCCCAACAGTACAGATCTAGCCATCTGTTCGCACTCACCACTCATCCCAACAGTACAGACCTAGCCATCTGTTCGTACTCAACACCCATCCCAACAGTACAGATCTAGCCATCTGTTCGTACTCAACACCGATCCCAACAGTAGACAACCAGCCGTCTGTTCGTAGTCAACACCCATCCCAACAGTACAGACCCAGCAATCTGAAAGTACTCAACATCCATCCCACAAGTACAGACTTAGCCGTCTATTCGTACTCAACACCCATCCCAACAGTACAGACCTAGCCGTCTATTCGTACTCAACACCCATCCCAACAGTACAGACATAGCCGTCTATTCGTACTCAACACCCATCCCAACAGTATAGATCTAGCCATCTGTTCGTACTCAACACCCATCCCAACAGTATAGACCTAGCCATCTGTTCGTACTCAACACCCATCCCAACAGTAGACACCCAGCCATCTGTTCGTACTCAACACCCATCCCAACAGTACAGACCTAGCCATCTGTTCGTACTCAACACCCATCCCAACAGTACAGACCTAGCCATCTGTCCGTACTCAACGCCCATCCCAACAGTAGAGACCCAGCCATCTGTTCGTACTCAACACCCATCCCAACAGTACAGACCTAGCCATCTGTTCGTACTCAATACCCATCCCAACAGTACAGACCTAGCCATCTATTCGTACTCAACACCCATCCCAACAGTACAGACCTAGCCGTCTATTCGTACAAAAAACCCATCCCAACAGTACAGACCTAGCCATCTGTTCGTACTCAACATCCATCCCAATACTAGAGACTCAGCAATCTGTTCGTACTCAACACCCATCCCAACAGTACAGACCCAGCCATCTGTCCATCTGCTCTTATCTCACAACACCAGCATGTCCTTGGAAACATATTTTACGGATGGTCCCTATCTTTGATTTTCTTATGAAGCATGAAGCATGCCTGTCTTCACCTTTCTAAGCATGATCTGTGCCCGGTGTAGTCATAACAAGAAAGAAACAACCAACTAAAAGAAATAAGGAAATCTAAGAAATGTTTTTATGTTGGATATCCCTTACAGGACGTTGCAGTCCACACACGCATTTGTCAGCTGCTGTTGATGTACTCGGCAAGTTTTTACGTTCAGTAGTTCGCCATTGCTTTCTGAACGACCGGTTCACATACGTTACTAGCACGGCGAGAACAGCTGCCGATCCTCGCAGCTGCTGTTTTCCCCCACGTGGATATACGGGATAACGAACAATGTCGTTAACCTCTTGGCCAGGAAGACTGGAAGATAAGAAATATTACATGAAATAATTCATCTTACAATCAACTACGAGGAGTTCTGAATCTGACAAACAGCAGCATAAATAATGAACAGAGAGATTCAAAAGCCATATTAAAATAAAGCACTAACAATAAGCTGCATATTAAATGGTATGTATTGTGACTACCAAAAGTTACAAACATTTACGAGGTCGTCATCGCTTCAAAGTTGACACATAACGTCTTTCAAATGAATGTTCTGACAAACACATGTTTCAGCAAGCAATGGTGAGAATTTACCCAGACGAACTAAATAGAATATTTGATGAGATATCACATCTGAGATTGGTCTGGTACAAATACGCGCTCAATCCACGAATAGCACAGTTCCCCGCATGACAGGTGATCATTTCACAGGGACGTTAACACAGAGTTATCTGGACTTCGTGATTCGCGTCAGAAGCCACTAGTCACAACAAAGAACCAGAAGTCGTTCATCGATTATGTCATAGTTGTAAATAAGCTAAGGCAAGTATGCGAGATGGTGTTTGAGGATTAGTTATTGGAGCTGACAATGATTCCGTTAAATTAAAACAGGGCTACAGAATGAATGGCAAGGACTGGGTATTGTCATGTATTGCATAAGAAACGCTATAGCAGAAGATAACAGACAATTATATTTATATGAAAGAAATGGGATAAACTGCGGTAAAGCTGTGAAAATGTATACAGTATATATAGGAAGTGTAGGACTTTCACACAATGCAATTACGGAAAACAATGAAAGTTGTGGCGACAAGCCTTCATCAGCAAGCAAATACTAGTAAACACAACACCATATAAACCACGGAGAGACACTACAGTAACTAAAATTAAGGCATTATAGCAGAATGAGAATAATGGGGAAACATGGAAATCATCACGCGCTGCCTATATCGGAGTCCTAGAATGGTAAACAACAGACAATAAGACTCTGAGATAGGTAGCACACATTTTTTTCAGTATTTTTAATACTTCTTATTCTGCATACGATGTTGTAGCCACTGTATTTTCATCTCCTTTTCTATACGTGTTTATATTCTTCTGTGCTTGTTTGCTGATAGAGTTCTATAATGCTTGAGTCTTTAATTACTGATGTATTTACGCTCGCTGTCCTTACACAAACGCTGTAGCAGATTAACGGGAACCCAAATTCCAACTGACCTGAATAATCGTAAGAACGATGATGCTCCACGTCATTAATGAACTTTATTAATGTTGATCTGCCGCACAGACTGATATATGACAGTTCCCATGTTAATGGTAGGGACAGTCAAAATATAATAATAAATAATAATTTATACATACTCTACTTCAGCTGCCGAGCTAGATCCCTCTTAATATGTAAATCAATGACGAATAATTCTTATCGTATGCATCATTCTCTGTTTATCTGTCGTTCCGAATCGCTATACAATGTGACTTACGGACTTCTGTATACAGCTGATTTCATGACTTCGAGCTGACATTGAACCAGCAAATTATGACGCCATAAACTCTATCATGTTATCGGTCTTCAACGTCCTTCTGCTAAACACCCTCCTTCCTGCAGATTGTGCCGTTATTTCCTTCTTTTACTGTAATCTCATATGTCATATTCATAAGTTCTTTCATTTGGCTAATAATGTTATTCTTTCTCTGTTGTCACTTTGTGCGTCCTTCTCCCTGATGTTTTCAATCTTCACTGCCTATCGTAACCGTAGTCCGTGTGACGTCATGTAGTAACTTATGTATTCATCCGCCCCTAGGCTACATCTCCCTATTCGTCTGCCACAATTTTCGTATCCGATTATAAATCATTGACTCTTGCCTCCGGCGCTACATGGCAGTATGCCCCCCCCCCCATTTTTTTTACAATGGTGCATCCATTTTAGTAGTCTGAACGGTTTAAAACTATGACATGTAGCGTGTGAGACATACTGAGTCATATCTTATATCTATTATATTATATATAGACGTGTTCCAACATACCTATAATTGTGCTAATATGATGGTATGGTCTCCTATTAATCACACACAATTTCATTTTTTTTTTAAATTATTATATTACGGGCACGCACTTCTATCTACACCCCCGGTAGACGTCGTGTAGCACCAGCCGATGGGAGGGCTGTGCTAACTAAACTATGAGCTTCATAAGGTCCCGATACCTCCCCATAGTAGTCCCTCATTTGCCACTAGAGACAAACATCCCCAACCAAAGCTATAAAACCCGATCGAGGGGACGTGTGTGATTAAATGGTACCATTCCCTCTGTATTAGTATTGAAGATATGGAATGTGCATATACATCAATGACTTTTCTTTCAACTTGCTATCTTGTCATTCGTGGTTACCATTTGACGTTTACTTGTTTAAAACAAAATTCGATAGGTGAGGTTTGCTGTCTTCGTAGTGGCATGGTCTGAGTCCTCATGACCTTTTTGTTTATTTCAATTCTATATGTGAGATCCGAAGTCATATGCGTCTTTGCTTCTTTTCTTACTTTTGTCGATTTGGTCTTATAGTTCGCTATACCGTATGCCTATTAACGTGGATGGGTGTCAATAACAAAATTATATAACCGTAATTGTTACATTAAAATAAAATAAAATTTGAAATTGATAACATTGTAATATCCTATTGACAATACGGATTGCAACATGCAATATTATGCAACGTAAAAAGCGTAATTGTAGCCTAATTTTCTTTTTCTATGATTGTGGGTGGTTTTGACTTGTGTCAACTTTAGCTCTGCTATTGGGTATGTACACTTAGTTTGCCTCCTCAATAATATGTATGAGATTAAATATTCACAGTGTTAACCACCATCAGAGTACCAGGAACACTAATGTGAATAAACCATTAATGCCACAACCTGTAAATTTAGAAATTCAAGCATAATACATAATAACAATATAATAGTTATCATAATATTATCTTAACCTGAAATAAACTGGAAAATCATAATATATGCAATTTTAAAATACTCTCACTCAGTCATGATATTCAATCCTTTGAATATATGCATTTATGTTTAGTCTGTAATGTTTTGTGTATTTGTTGTTTTGAAATTAAATCGTGTATGTATCATTTGACTGTGTTTTGCAATTAAAACTATCTCTACCATACCAGACAACAATCTCTGTTGTCATGTACTGACATTATAAAAGCTTATATCCTTATGTACTATTATCACTCGTTCCATGATGCATGAATGGTAAGTGAATGATATGTCAAAAGTATGACTGACATGACCCTCTCATCGACTGTGTGATGAGTGAACCATGACGTACAACTGGCAAGTGAATGATATTTTCAATGTTTCATTGACTTGACCTCATCGACGGTGTGATGAGTGAACCATGACGTACAAATGCATATATGTGTTCGTGAAGTGGGAGTATGATATCGATTGTTGATGCTAAGTAAGTATGGTTCATGACATGCAGTTATCATGGAAGTAACTAATATGTACAAGCAATATATTAGAGTCCGATATCGCGTAGTGAAGATGCACGTTGGTGTTGCCCAAACTATCACATCGACTTAGATCACGATCGACTCGAACTCAAACAAAAGTCTGACATCACCATAACACAACACTCGGAGTAGTGTCGAGCTGACAAGATTTGAATGACTTCACAATCGTCCACAACGCAATGTCACCATATCACATCACTCGGAGTAGTGTCGATCTGACAAGGTTCGAATGTCTTCACAATCGTCCTCAAAACATTCTTGCAATTAATCAAATTGGAATAAAATCTGTACCTATCTGACAACAATTATCCTAATTAATTAACATATATCAAATTGTTTGTTGTATATTTGAATACGTTCTATACCGGAGTTCAGAAGTGAAAATATTATTCGGAATGCTGTATTACATGTATGACACAGACAGTAACATGAAACGTAATATCAGTATAGATTTCTATAGTCTACTGAGAATATCAGCCAGGTTATTATCTTTACCCGGTTCGACAGATATCGAAATCGTAATCTTGCAAGAGAAGAGACCATCTGTGTATTCTGAAGTATTTTTGGATGTCCATCTTTAAAGACTTGTAATGGTTTATTATTGTCAGAAAGAACAAGGAATTTCTTACCCAGCAACTATTTAGAAAACTTATTGACACTTTCAATCAGAGCCAAAGCTTCAGTTCAGTGACAGCATATTTCTTGTGAGTTTCTGATAGTTTCCTTCTAAAGTACAGAACAGGATGTAATTTACCATCATGAATTTGCAAAAGAATTGCAGAAATTGCATAAAAGCTCGCATCAGTCTGAACAATGAAGTCTTTCGAGATGTCTGGTAGTTTCAGAATTGGACAATTACTGAAAAGATTCTTAATCTGTTGTAACAGTTCATCATGTTTTTCAGTCCACCTAATTTAGCGGGTTGACCTTTTATCAATAGTTATGAAAAAGTTGCTGTCATGTCGGCGAAATTAGGAATGAACTTTTGGTAGTAATTGATGAGTCCTAACACACTTCTAACTTTCTTCTTGGTGTTCGTAGTTTTAAAATTTTAGAATTTTGAAAACCACAGTGAGGTTTGTCTTGCAACTCATTTCTTATTAATGGAATAAGATAATGAAGACTGGAATAAAATTATCTTAACCAATACTCTTTCTTGAATTTATGGTGTACCTTTCCTGAATGTATGTGTTGATATTTATGTTTTCACTTTGTTGACTTGAATAATGTTATAGCCTTTAGTATTGTATATACTGTATACCATACATGTTGAGGTGAGGTTAGTCTGATATATTTCAAACAGAGACAAGTTAGGTAAACAAGGTAAGCAGAGACAAGTGTAGATTGTTTTCTGTAATGTCCTTTCCATTTACTTAACCAGTCTGTAACATATTTCTTGATCTGTGCGCAGATGTTTGTAACAGCCCAATCATCATGGGTGAGAATTGGTTTAATGAGTATCATCACATGAACAATAAATAAGTTTATGATGTTCCACTGTCATTGTTCTGTGAACTGTATATGTCGTTTGTTAAAATTATGTGTACTTTTAGCTGGTGTTATAACTTCTATTCTATCTTTATGTGGTCTTGCGATGTCGACCGCTATTTTCTGGAACGATCGAGATGCCAGATCAGTTTGTTGAACTGGTGCCTTAGGATGTTTACCTTTCGATGTAATCCTTTGGCATAGCTCGCATGATCGAACATGTCTACCAATGTCCTTCGAATAGCCAGGCCAGCAGAATTGTGCAAAAATTCTTTGTGTAGTTCTGGCTATCCCCATATGACCTGCAAATGGGGAATCATCTGCAAGATTAAGTGCCTCGCTGCGATATTTACTAGGCAGCTCTGTTTGGAAAAGTAGCGTTGCTCCCTTCCTATATTGCCTTGTGAGTATGTTGTTATCTAAAATAAATTCCCATTTACAATGTTTCGCTTGTTTGGCTGGTTTGTGTATGTTCTTGAAACATGTTTGTAATGTGGAGTCTTGTTTTTGTTCTGTGGCTAAGTCTTTCGTCAGTAACAACGGGTTTTGTGTAATGTCTTTCAAAGTATGTTGTGATGTCGTATGCTTATTTTCTTATTCTTTTTGCTTTCGAACCTGGGCTCTCGTGTCTGCATTAATTGGTATGTATTTGATCTCACAGTCGATTTCTTCTTCATGGGTACAATCTCTAACATTTGGAATGTTCCCAATCATCAGACCAGCACATGGGTTAGGTAAAACTGCTGCTCGCACTCTACCTTCAAAGTATGGGGATTTTATTGAGATGTAAGCAATCTTGTATCTCTCTAGAGTACCGCCACAAGTTCTACACACACCACTCTTGTTTTTGTAGTCTTTTGCCTTACAAGACTACGGTTTACCCCTATAATGGACGCTCCTGTGTCTCTAACACATGTTGTTGGCGATTCATTGACCCATGCTTGATGGACTTTCAGGGTACCATTCTTAATGTTGGCTGCATTGGCCTCTTGTATTGGTACATTATGGCCACATGCCAGGTTACCGTCTTCATGAAATTCTTTGCACACGTTACACGGTCTGTCAGTGGGGAATGTCTCTAATATGGCTGCATGAGTGTCTTCAAATTCGTCTACTACTTTCACTACTAGTGAATATGTATGCTGCACTGTCCTCTTTCCATGTTTTTCTCATCCTACAATCTTTCGAGATTACCCGTAGGCCTGACAGACAAAACATTTAAAGCTATTTTTGTAAGAAGCACACTTACTAGCCTTCGTAGATGTTAATTTCTTGATGTAAGAGTCATAACTGGGGTTCTGGTCGCACACCTCAAGTGAACCATGTTGCAATTTGCAATGTGGACATTGCATGAAGTAACCCTTTCTAGGTCTGTCTGGTTCTCTGTGTGTGTTGCCTCTCATGTGGTTTGGTTCTCTACCTCTGTACTGCTGACCATATTGTGAGAATCTGATCGGTCTACTTTGGTATCTTTGATTGAGTACTCTTACACTTGCTCCTATGACTAACTCCTGTTGAGCTCCTTCAGCAAATGCATTCCTATGGGCGTTGTAATATGCCTCCCCCTTAGATTCCATCTCCGGGACTTGATGTACACTTGTTCTCCACAAGAAATGTAGACATCGTTTCTGGCACTGAAGAAAGCAACTTGTCTCTCTGCATAAGATCACGGAGTTTCTCAAAATCTAAACCCACATCAGTTGATTTAAGCCACTTGTCAAAAAAGTTAAGTTGTTTCTGAGACTTAGTCTAGGAACGTCTGATTTGCCTTTGGTGCCAACGTTTTAAATTCGTTCGTAAACCAGCATGATCCAAAGAAAATTGTGATAAAACTCTGTCTCTAATATATGTGTAGTTGGTGCGTAGGCTTTCAGGGATCACCTCTACAACCTTCAAAGGCTCTACAGCCAAATGACGGTGAAATAGTATGGGACACTCTTCTGTCGGTACCTGGTAATATTTCATTAGAACTTCAAAAGTAGTTATCCATGCTGAAATGGAATCACCTTGTGTGAAGTTCCTGATCAGACCCTGGTATCGTTTAATTTGGTCTACTGCTTTTGCTTGTAATAGTGCTTGAGCTATCTCGGCTTCCTTGTCTTTCTCAAGAGTCTTTGACCTTTAAGTTCCCTTCTATTTCTTTGTCCTTCATTACCACCTCGGCCGCTAGTTTCTCTTTCTCAAATGCAAGTCTCTCTCTCTTTCTGCTGCCAGCTTTTCCCTTTCTAAAGCTGCTTGTAGTTCTCTAGTCTCTTTATCATGGGCTGCATGTAATTCTCTAGCTTCTTTATCACGAGCTGCTTGTAATTCTCTATACTATTTTCAGCCTCTTTGGCCTCTGCTCTTTCTTCTCGTTGCTGTGCCTGGAATTCCCTAAATTCCTGTTTAGCCCATGCTAGAAGATCCTGACCGGACAACTTCGACCTCTCGCCCATGTCCATAAAATCTTGTAATGACGACATGGTGCAATAATATTCTATAAACTTAACAGCTGAAACAAATATGTATGTGCGTGCTGCTAGATCGTGTGAAAGGTTGAAAATAAACGCGTAAAAGAAGATTAACAGACTGACTAGAATGCCAATATGGTAACAACGTTATAAAAACAGAATTATAAATCAATGATGTAGTAAGTTCGACGCGGAAGTAAATAATTGCCTTACCACGTTGACTTTGGTATATATATATATATATATATATATATATATATATATATATATATATATATATATATATATATATATATATATATATATATATATATATATATATATAAGAATATCACACTATAGGACACACGAAAACTCCTACCAGAGATAGCAACTAAATTTAACGCAGACGAGCATATTTATATACATGGAAAAGAAACACTGAGGACGTACAGCACTAACATATAAAGACTATAATAACACGCTACGGGTACAATCCAGCAGTGAGGTCGTCACAATAAAATATTGGAAACGATCTGACCGCTGTTAGCACAGAACGTATTTTTGTGCCGGAGAAATTTAATTATCTGGCACAAATATAGCCCTACTAACCGCCCGCACACTCACGACGTAGACAAACAGCCATGGAGAGCGATTCCGAAAACATAATTTCTAAACGACCGGATAGAACGAAACAAACAACAACAGATAATTCAACTGGCCTGTTCTTCTGATCCGGCTGAAGATTGACGCTCTCACTTGGCTGCAGATGGTTTTTATGTAGTTATCGACGAGATACAAATTTTATTTCCAAACTACGTTGGTATTCTTAAATGGTGACTGGAAATTCTCGACATCGTAATCCAATTTTGAAATGACGCAATTGTAATTCTTCGGCGTAGTCTTGATGGAGAATGTCCAAAAAGAGTTAATATGTTAGAATTATTGTTGGCCAATGACTATACTGCTGACTACTGTCCGTTGATGAAGTCAAATATACACTGTCCAAGACTGTCCATGTTGATTGGCAATAATGTAAGAAAATCCAACATGATTGTACATAGTAGAGATCTGATTATTTTCTGTATCCTATTGGTGTGGATGTGAAGACAATTGCCGACCAGACAATTAAATATGGTTACTATTTTGGGCTGCTGATGACGTAACTTCTTGGAGACGGCGGTTGTTCCATATTGACATACAATATTTAAACTGGTAGCTGCTACGTCCCTTCATCCTTATAATAACATGATACTTGACACGTCCTTTACAATTTATAATAATATAAATACTAGCGTCCTCCTTTAGTAGTTGGGCTCCCGCTGTATATAACGAGCCTCTATATCTGCTATAATGCTTGAGTCTTTAATTACTGATGTATTTACGCTCGCTGTCCTTACACAAACACTGTAGCAGATTAACGGGAACCAAAATTCCAAATGAACTGAATAATCGTAAGAACGATGATGCTCCACGTCAATAATGAACTTTATTAATGTTGATCTGCCGCACAGACTGATATATGACAG
The DNA here is from genome assembly GCA_014155875.1 of Cepaea nemoralis. Classification (NCBI taxonomy): domain Eukaryota; kingdom Metazoa; phylum Mollusca; class Gastropoda; order Stylommatophora; family Helicidae; genus Cepaea; species Cepaea nemoralis. Next base: position 113,010 of record JACEFZ010015869.1, read on the forward strand.
TTCCCATGTTAATGGGAGGGACAGTCAAAATATAATAATAAATAATAATTTATACATACTCTACTTCAGCTGCCGAGCTAGATCCCTCTTAATATGTAAATCAATGACGAATAATTCTTATCCTATGCATCGTTCTCTGATTATCTGTCGTTCCGAATCGCTAAACAATGTGACTTACGGACTTCTGTATACAGCTGATTTCATGACTTCGAGATGACATTGAACCGGCAAATTATGACGCCATAAACTCTATCATGTTATCGGTCTTCAACGTCCTTCTGCTAAACATCCTCCTTCCTGCAGATTGTGCCGTTATTTCCTTCTTTTACTGTAATCTCATATGTCATATTCATAAGTTCTTTCAATTGGCTAATAATGTTGTTCTTTCTCTGTTGTCACTTTGTGCGTCCTTCTCCCTGATGTTTTCAATCTTCACTGCCTATCGTAACCGTAGTCCGTGTGACGTCATGTAGTAACGTATGTATTCATGCGCTCCTAGGTTACCTCTCCCTATTCGTCTGCCACAATTTTCGTATCCGATTATAAATCATTGACTCTTGCCTCCGACGCTACATGGCATGGAGGCATGTCGCCGAAAAGTCTTTTTTCTGTAATTGTATTTTATATTGCTGCCCTATACTTCGTTACTTTTTACATTTAAATTGAGATATGTGGGTTATCTCATTACACCGGCAGGTTAAGACAATATACGTTTGAAAGATTGAAGAATCATCTAACGTGCCTTAATTCCTGAAGCTTGAGTTCAAGAACTGAAGTTTGATGCACCAAATGTTAACTGCATGGCATATTATTACAGCAATGCACATGAACACAGAAGACACATATTGTAACGTCTTGAGTTATTAATAAAATATATCATCCCATCCTGAAGTAGAGAGTAAGATGTTGTGCTGGGACATTCGTCTGTATGGATCAGTTTGATCTTTCTTTTCACACTAGTGATGTGTTTAAGTGTCAATTACAGTCCTGTTTCATATATGCATGGGAGCTGTGGTAGCGTAGTTTGTTTAACTGTGACAATTACAGTCCTGTTTCGTATATCCATCGCAGCTGCGGTAGCTAAGTCGCTAGACGCTGAACTGGAGGTCAAAGATTACCTCCTTAACTGGGCGTATTAGGATGTTTTGTAATTGGCCTGAGTCCCAGGTCGACGCAGCCTACAATGTGTACCAAGAATGTCTTGGGATGTAAAGGTGGCCAGCGTGGTACTGACCACATACCCAACCGAGCACCGTCTGGTCTATCAATACATGATGTATTTTTAATGACTGTGCAGTGTTTGAAAATATTGCCGGTCCAAGAGTTATATTTACCTATTACGTTGCATGAACTTTACAGAGGGTGAATACAAAACTTGGACCGGCAATATTTTCAAACACTGCATAGTCATTAAAAATACACCCTATATATTCGTCTAGCGCAGTTTGTCCGATGCCCCTCAAGTGGTGCAAAAGGATCCTTTATTACCTGATTTCATATACCCATGAAATCCGCATCGTCAAGAGCCTTGCCGAATAACGTGGTTGATCATTCTTCTTCACAAAATGACATCTCCGACGGCGTGGATCAATTTATCTGGTCACTCCTTTCCGTGCATGGCACCAGACTGTCAGAAATTTTCTCTCGCTGTCTTCCTCTATCTTTCTTTCCACAAATCTGTATGGTTGTTCTATGTTCCAGTTTTTGTCTTCCCATAATGTTGCCGAAAGAATTATGACCGCCTCTTTCTGATGTTTGTAATAAGTTGTCTGTACGGACTTTTCCTCCCTCAGAATGTCCAAATTACTTTCTTTGACTGTGCAAAGAATTTTTAGCATTCTTCTATAAAACCACATCTCCACGGCTTCGGGGAAACTGTACGAACAGAGCAACATTAAGTTTCCTGAAGGCAACAATGGACTATTCCTTCACAAATAATGGATACAGGATCAGACTGCTTAGAGGTGGATTCCATAAATGATAGTTAAATAAGAATCGAGGTTCATGAACAACTGTAGATAAGTACTCATATTGTTATATATCATCCAAATAGATTCAGCTGCCAGGCGTCCAACTGAAAGTACACGTCAACGATCACTTTTGATCACTCCAGCAAACCATGTGATTAATCTGTGATTGATACCTTTTTTTTTCAACAAAACAGTTCACGAAATATACCAAAAGTAAACCGTATATTGCTTCTTTTTTTTTGTCTCATCTCATCTCATCATGTTCCTCTTGTACCTTGCAGAGTCGAGGTGAAGTATAAACAGCGGGAGAGTGCCCGCTTATGGGCTTCATGTATCGATATTCCCATGGACTCTGTTATTCCCTGCGACCATTGTTTGCGTGGTCGGCCTCTTCCTCTGCTTCCCTCTGATCTGTACTTCATTGCTTGTTGTGGTATGTTGTTGTTGTTGTTTGTCCATCAAGAATGATGATGACCATTCATTTCATAAAGTGGGGTTGAAAGTATGGACCGTGGGTTCTAAGATGGCTGATAAGGCCTATTTTGGCTCGAAATGTTCTTTGACAATGTGGACAAAGAATGCTTGACGTTTCTGGAAGAGGAGGATTTCCTGCAGTGGTTTTTTCTGTCCTGCCTTTTCTTTACAGCTCTTGCAGTCCTGGTTGCCTCACACATGACTGCACCCTTATGTAATAATGTACGCCACGAATTTCGGTATCTGGCTGCAGTCTCCCAGGTGTCATGATGAATTCCAAAAGCATTCAGAGAGATTTTCAGAGTGTCTTTAAAGCGTTTCCTCTGGCCACCTTGGGAGCGTTTACCACAACGCAGTTCGCTGTAAAAAAATTCGTTTAGGGAGCCTGTGATCTGGCATGCGAGTCAAGTGACCAGCCCAACGAATCTGATTCTTCATCAGCAGAGTGTGGATACTGGGCATGGGCGCTCTTTCTAGGACTTCAGTGTCTGGGATCTTGTCTTGCCATTTAATCTTCAGTAGCTTCCTTAGGCAGACTGTGTGGAAGTGGTTTAATTTCCTAGTGTGTCGCTGATAAACAGTCCAGGTTTCACAAGCATATAGCAGTGTGGATAATACAACTGCTTTGTAGACTTTTAGCTTTGTTTGCAGGCTTATTCCAGTTCTGTCCCATACATTCTTGTACAGTCTGCCAAAGGCCACACTGGCCTTGGAGATTCTTCCATTCACTTTGCCATCAATTGTGGCAGCTTGTGACACAGTGCTGCCAAAATAGGTGAATTTGTTGTGGTATACTGTTAGTTGGTAACCTACTTGCATGGCCAAACCATTTAACTTGCTGCCTTCTAATACAATCTAGTGCAGCTATAACTCCCACCTTTTTTTTTTTTTCTAGCAGTGAATAATGTATGTATATGTATGTGTCTCTCTCTGTCTGTCTATCTCTTATGTCTGCGTGTGGGCATGCGTGCGTGCGTGCCTGCATGCGTTTATCTGTTTGTCTCTCTTTCTCTGTGTGCATTAAGTATTGTGTGTGTGTGTGTGTGTGTGTGTGTGTGTGTGTGTGTGTGTGTGTGTGTGTGCATAACCTCTTTTTCAGGATGACATGTACATTCTAAACCTAACCACGCCAACCCCGCTTATCTTTTTCTGGGTGACTGGTCACGTGGGTGATAGGGACAATGCGTTTAGCGTGTTGTTTAATACACACAAAATAGTCACTTGTTAAAGGTCGCTGAAGCCATCGCCATTAATCAGCAGAAGCCAGCCTTTCTCAAACAGAAAGACATTATGTCAATTTAAAATCACTGTGATAGACTATTGAAATTACTGTGTGAATATGTGTATATTTCAGCTTGAAGGATTTATATCTAATGACTTTATGTTGTGTGAATTCTGCATTATGTATCTGACGAGATGCAGCGAAATATTCCAGGCAATAAATCATGCAGTGTATTGTTTGTATCTTCGTTATTTAAATTCACTACAGGAAAACGTTGTTTTGAAAGTCTCATTATCTTTATCTTTCTTGTGTACATTTTTAGACCTTTTAAATTATTTTAATGCATCTTGCATCTGATATCGTGTGTGAGACTGTAGGGCAATAACGCCAGCCAAGTCCAGATCATCAAGCTGCTCTGTCAAAGTCAACTATATTCCATTTCTGGTGGTGGATATTGTCTTTATAATCCAGCATGCAGTCAGTCACAATAAATAGAGAGATAAAAACGCATCCACGTGGAACTTTCGTTCTTATGCAAAGTTAAAATTAAATGGATTATGCTGCAGTAAAGCTGTGGAATTGAAATCGATTGAACAACATGAATTTTAAGGCAGTTTTTGAACAAATAAAATTACAACAATAACCAAATATAGGATGTTGCGTCGACAATGCTTCATCGGCAAACAACAAGAAACAATCAACAACACACAGAAGCAAAGGAATCGGTTGTTGTTGTTTTTTTAAATAATAAATACATTTAGGCACAATATTATATGAAACAGAAAATAAGCAAACATGATGAAATAAATATATGGTACTTATCTCAGGTGCTTCAAATATGAAAAACAAATTTGACTTTTAACAGAGGTCGTGTTGTACAGCAGACAGTGGATGAATGGTTGCGTAGGGGAGGGAATAACGGTTAAGTGAACACAGTAGGAAAATTACCAGGGCAGTAAAACAAAGCGAAGAAACGCAGAAGTGGAAACAACATGGAAGGTCAAGATGATGTAGAGGTTTGGTTAATTTATGAGTTCAACATGGGAGTTTCTAACGGTGGCGACGGGTCATGGGACCGTTTAGATCAGGGGGGCCAACACGAGGTCCGCGGGCAGCATGCGACCCACTGGGTGTCATGTTGCTGCCCGCGGAGCTAGGTCAAATGAACATAAATGTTAACTTTATTGTACATATCACCAAAAGAACATTACATCATGAATCGTTCGTATCATATATTTTTTAATTATCATCATCAATTGCCGTGCCGACTGACTTAGGCGTTCATGACTCTCCGCAGATATCTCTGCTCTTGGTTTTTTGGATCAACTCTGTCGTTGATATTCCTCCATCGCAATCCATCCAGCATCATTTCTCGTGTTCTGCCTCTGCCTCTCTTCCTCTCGATCTTTCCCGTTGTCACGATGTTCTCCAGCGCCTCTCTTCTCATCACATGACCAAAACAATTATAGCTAAGAGAAAATTTTAAATATCTCGTATTTTCGGGAAAATTCATAGATGTTAGCTATTTCAAATATCCCGCTCTTTGACACTCAAGGTTACTTAGTTTTTGTCCGACGCTAGGTGTTGATAAGATGTAATATGAGACTTCAACTTCTGATATATATTTTCTGTGGTCTTCGGTGTCTTCGGGAAGCTTGCAGCGCTATCGGGCTCACACTCATAACTGCTTTCAGTCCAGCTTGACAAAGTTCCGTGTTATTCCGTGGTTTCATTCTATTATCGCCACTGCGTCTGGAGATATTTTGCGATCGACGTTAAAATACATATTTATCATATTTATTATACGAGTTCAAACTACTTTAACCAAGTATCCTGTCTAATATATCGATATTATAGGTAAGTAAATCCTGAAACGTTTTATTTATGTAATTTAAATTAATTAAATACTATCAATTAATATTCACCGCGGTGTTTTATTTTTTTAATTTTTGCAGTTAAAAATGAAGACCTACCATGGCGTCAGCTTGTAAAACGTTGGACCAGAGAAGAGTAGAATCACAGAAGAATTAAGAAGTTTTCAAGACAGGTGGACTATAAACTATTTTTTCGTGGAAATTAAAACAAAGCCCATATGCTTGATATGCATCGAATCTGTTTCTGCTTTGAAAGAGTATAACATCAAACGGCACTACGGAACTAAACATGCAAACACGTTTTGATAAGTACAAAGGGCAATTTCGACAAGACCAAGTAAATGACGTTTAAATCAAATGTCTGCACAACAAAAGATATTTACTAGAGCGGATTCAGAGTCAACATGCTATGTAAAAGCTAGTTATGCAGCAGCCATGATACTAGCCCAAAAAAAAATCAGAAGCCATATTCAGATGGTGAAATAGTTAAGGAATGTTTGGAGAGTGTCGATGAAATTCTGTGTCCAAAAAATAAGAAGGATTTCTCAAAAATAAGTCTGTCTCGTCATACTATTATTACTAGGCCTGTGGACGACATTGGAAAACATATTGAAGATAATTTTAAAAGTCGAGCATCCGAGTTTATATAGTTAGTTAGTTAGTTAGTCGACAGATCATCTTCATTGCACATCGAACCATTCAGTCCATAAATGCTTGGATCCTTTCCTCAGCAAATCCCGCAGCGTGTAGCAGTTAACTACACCAGTTCTGTGTTGGTTTATCAATCTTCTTTGGCTTCCTGTGTAGTGTTCTTGTTTGGCCACCCTTCTTTTAATTTGCTGTTCTCGAAGTCTGGCCATGGTTGTAGATTCACAGTCATCACTTGGTTCTCGCAAAAGTCTTACTTCTCGTAAGCATTCAGAATGTCAGCCTGGTCCATGGCGCCTCCCGCCCTCCACAGTAGCTTTACCTGCGAGCTTGTCAGCCCGCTCATTTCCTTGTACTCCCGCATGCCCTGGCACGAAAATGAAACTAATCTTTGCCAGCCGAGATCGCTCCAGAGACAGCAACCATTCTCTTCGGGTCCACCCCATCTCTATCCTATTGAGCATGCTCATTGAGTCGCTAAGGAAACATGCCCTAGTGAATGTCTGTGTCTCGAGCCATGTTATTGCTTTACTTACTGCCATGACTTCCATAGTCAGGCTACTTGTGGTCTCAGCAATAGTACCAGAGTCCTCCTTCACAATTCTCCCTCCGGCCTGAGCCGTAAAGGCCCATGAGCTTCTCACATGTCGGACGACTGACCCATCTGTGTAAATGACAGCATCACCGTCTAGCGAATTCTCGAAAATCAACGCTTGTACTTCCGCCTCCACAGCAGCCGGATTTTCTTGTCTGCATTTTCTATCTAGATGGATGCAAACTGAAAAGGATGTAGCAGAAATCTGTTGGCACATGTACCCACTCCTCGCCAGGTTCTAAGTCCTCAAGTGAACACACCTCTTGAATAATGTCTTCGGTTTGACCCATCCACGACCGTCCTCTTTTTAACCTGCTGCCCTTCACCTTCATAATTTCACTATGCAGTGGATGTTGTGTGTTTGCGTTAACTCTGAGGTTGTCGCGTGCTCTGCAAACTTGTATTCTGTCTTCAATGGTAGAATAATCAAGAAGGTAACGCATCGCCCTGCATGCTGTATCTCTTGCACATCCAAGAATAATGCGCATAGCTTCATTCTATATCCTTTCCATCCTTTCTATCTGCTTACGACTGAGTGTCAGGATTGCCATCGCATACTCAAAAACAGACAAGACCAGCCCCTCGAATGGAAGACATAGATGGCGCTGCTCACAGTTTGCTGCCGCCATCACCCGCATCGCAGCCAAACCCCGCTTGGCCTTTGTTATCACCTGGTCTATGTGCTCATTATAAGCAAGGCTTCGATCAAACCGTATCCCCATGGTAATTCATTGCCTGCGTTCTTTCCACCGTCTCTGAACACAGCATTTACAGTTGGTGTTGGAGTGTTGACAATATGATTATTCAATGAGAACCAAGTCACTGTTGCCTTTGTTGGTTTGACCATTGCCCCAGCTTCAACACACCAAGTACTTATGCGATTGAGTTAGGTTTGTAGTTCCACAGCAACCTGATCTCTATCCTTACCCTGACGATATACTAAAACATCGTCGGCATATGACAAAGTCCTTCCAGGCCCAGTGATCTGCTCACTGGTGATTCTCACTGTGTAGGCATTTAACAGTACCGGAGATAATGGTGATCCCTGTGGTAGGCCAGGAAATATTGTTGTTGGTTCCGAAGTCCAACTGCCACATCTACAAACTACTTTCCGTTGGAAGAGGGCTGCAGCGATCCAACTAAGGAGGAATGGACTTATTTTGAGTTCAAGAAGCTGAAGCATTAAAAAATCCAAAGCTACTCTGTTGTACGCGTCCTCAAGATCAATCGCTGCAGCAAAGGTTTCAATGTCTGAGTGGAAACCTTCATAGACATCATGGGCAAAACCTGCTGCATTGGTCCATGTTTCTCTTTTTGGACGGTACCCACCCAGGGTAGGTGAGAAAACACCTTGCTTCTCTAGCTGGCTTGATATTTTCCTGGCACTTAACTTCTCAAGCAGCTTGCCTTTTGTATTCTGCATGGTTACAAATCGATATCCCTGAACTTTTACGTGGTCTTTGCCAGGCTTCGGCAAGGGAATCAGATAGCTGTGCAACCACTCCTCTTTGATGCTAGCACTCCCTATACTGTTGTTGTACATGTCTGCTAGTTTCTCTAGCTCGTTTTCGGTACACCTATTGATGTCGTCGTATCTTATGCCGTCTGTTTCGGTTTCAAGATGGCGACGGACGGTCGTGTTGTTTTGTGTTCGTTAACTTTTTCGCGTAGGGGATGGATTTATTCATCTCCTGCGTGTAATTGGTGTGCCAGGATGTAAAACCAGGAGTTTCTACTCAAGATCTGCGCGGGTGCTACGGAGTTCGTGCATCGAGCGAAGCCATCCTTGAGTGAATTTTCAGCAGCGTGTGTGGTTATCAGCAGTCTTGTGTTTACGTTTTTTCAACATGGCGGAACAACGTGTGTTTTCCGAGCTGTCAACAGTCAACATAACGAAGCGGCGTGGTAGCCGCGCAGGGACAAAGAAGCAAGGTAAGCGCGGGGGTTTGAGGCGTTTTAGACTCAAGTGTCACCGTCTAGGACTCAGGAACATCCGTGTTCTATATTGGAACTGTGCCAGTGTAAAACAACGGGGCTCTATTTTAGAAACCCTAGTTTACAGGAACGACATTGTAGCACTCCAGGAGACGAGACTGGGCGATCAGCTACTCCGAATTGCCGGCTTCAAATGTTTCTACAACAGACGACATCTGGGAACGGCGATTCTCGTTCGCGACAGCATGGTGGCGTCAGAGCTAGACATGTCCAGTTGGGACAGTGACGATATACAAATACAGGCGTTGAGAGTTCATTCCAGTATACCATTCGTGTTGGTTAATGTTTATGCCCGCAATGCGAGTATGGACGCCCAGAAGTGGCAGTGCTTAAGTGGCATATTAGGCCACGAGAGAAATGTTATTTTCTGTGGTGACTTCAACGCTAAAGGCAGATCATGGGGAAACACTTCCTCCAATACACAAGGGGAGGAGCTCGAGACTGCACTGGAAACCATCGACCTGGTTTGTATCAACAGTGGCTGTGTCACCAGGACAGCAAGCCGTCCAGGCGATGAGGACAGTGCTATTGATCTGGCGCTAGTTTCACCTTCACTCACTACAGTGTGTAGATGGGGTGTCCTAGGACACCATGGCAGCGACCACTACCATTGCAGCATATTGGTGGAGAAAGGCAGAACCAGGCAGCACAAGCTAAAGGTAAAGACGTTCCAGTATGACAGTACAGGGCAAGATGTGGTGAGTAAAATAAGACGTGACAAGCGCAGAAGGTTTCAGGGCAGGAAAAAAAGCTGGGAGCAGCCACCGTGGTGGAGTTTCGAGGTGGAGAAGGCTTGGGTGGATAAGCGTAGTGCTGTAAGGAGATGGCAAAATGCCAAGAAGAACAGAGCTGGTCATCCTAGTCCCTGCTTGCACTTAGAAAGAGAGATGCACACAAAAGTAAGCTATTTCAAAAAACTGGTCAAGGTGGTTAAAAGCGAAAAATGGGCAGAGGTGTGTCAAAGAGTAAGCACAGACAAGTCACTGAAATTGTTCTGGCGACTACATAAAAGCATGAGTGGTGTAGTCAAGAATAAGAGCATTTCTGACTTCCAAGGTGCTGACCTCGTCTGGCAGAGGACTGACGAGGACAAGGGCAAAGCCCTCTTTGAACGCTACCTTGAGCAGAGCAACCAGACAGACATGGGAGGCCGGAATCTGGCCAAGGAGGTCACCTCAGACAGATGCAAGGCCCAGAACACTTCGGATGAAGACACAGTGACAGTGAAAGAAATCAAGGCTGTGCTTCGACGATCAAAAAACAGTGCTCCAGGTCCTGATGGCATAAGATACGACGACATAAATCGGTGTACCGACAATGAGCTAGAGAAACTAGCAGACATGTACAACAACAGTATAGGGAGTGCTAGCATCAAAGAGGAGTGGTTGCACAGCTATCTGATTCCCTTGCCGAAGCCTGACAAAGACCACAAAAAAATTCAGGGATATCGAATTATAACCATGCAGAATACAATAGGCAAGCTGCTGGAGAAGGTAATTGCCAGGAAAATATCAAGCCAACTAGAGAGGCAAGGTGTTTTCCCACCTACCCTGGGTGGGTACCGTCCAAAAAGAGAAACCTGGACCAATGCAGCAGTCTTTGCCCATGATGTCTATGAAGGTTTCCACTCAGGCACTGAAACCGTTAGCTGCAGCGATTGATCTTGAGGACGCATACAACAGAGTACCACTGGATTTTTTAATGTTTCAGCTTCTTGAACTAAACGTAAGTCCATTCCTCCTTAGTTGGATCGCTGCAGCCCTCTTCCAACGGAAAGTAGTTTTTAGATGTGGCAGTTGGACTTCGGAACCAACAACAATATATCCTGGCCTACCACAGGGATCACCATTATCTCCGGTACTGTTCAACGCCTACACAGTGAGAATCACCAGTGAGCAGATCACTGGACCTGGCAGGACATTGTCATATGCCGATGATGTTTTAGTGTATCGTCAGGGTAAGGATAGAGAGGAGGTTGCTGTGGAACTACAAACCGAACTCAATCGCATAAGTACTTGGTGTGATGAAGCTGGGGCAATGGTCAACCCAACAAAGGCAACAGTGACTTGGTTCTCGTTGAATAATCATATTGTCAACAATCCAACACCAACTGTAATGCTGTGTTCAGAGACGGTGGAAAGAACGCAGGCAATGAATTACCTGGGGATACGGTTTGATCGAAGCCTTGCTTATAATGTGCACATAGACCAGGTGATAACAAAGGCCAAGCGGGGTTTGGCAGCGATGCGGGTGATGGCGGCAGCAAACTGTGAGCAGCGCCATCTATGTCTTCTGTACGAGGGGCTGGTCATGTCTGTTTTGGAGTATGCAGTGGCAATCCTGACTCTCAGCCATAAGCAGATAGAAAGGATGGAAAGGATACAGAATGAAGCTATGCGCATTATTCTTGGATGTACAAGAGATACAGCATGCAGGGCGATGCGCTACCTTCTTGATTTTCCAACCATTGAAGAGAGAATGCAAGTTTGCAGGGCACGCGCCTACCTCAGAATTAACGCAAACACACAGCATCTACTGCATAGTGAAATTAGGAAGGTGAAGGGCAGCAGGTTAAAAAGAGGACGGTCGTGGATGGGTCAAGCCGAAGACATTCTTCAACAGGTGTGTTCACTGGAGGACTTAGAACCTGGCGAGGAGTGGGTGCAAGTGCCAACAGACTTCTGCACATCCTTTTCAGTTTGCATCCAACTAGATAGAAAATGCAGACAAGGAAATCCGGCTGCTGTGGAGGCTGAAGTACAAGCGTTGATTTTCGAGAATTCGCTAGACAGTGACGCGGTCATCTACACAGATGGGTCGGTCGTCCGACATGTGAGAAGCTCATGGGCCTTTACAGCTCGGGCCGGAGGGAGAATTGTGAAGGAGGACTCTGGTGCTTTCACTGAAACCACAAGTAGCCTGACCATGGAAGTCATGGCAGTAAGTAAAGCAATAACATGGCTCGAGACACAGACATTCACTAGGGCTTGTTTCCTTAGCGACTCAATGAACATGATCAAGAGGATAGAGGAGGGGTTGATTCGAAGAGAATGGTTGCTGCCTCTGGAGCGGTCTCGGCTGGCAAAGATTAGTTTCATCTTCGTGCCAGGGCATGCGGGAGTACAAGGAAATGAGCGGGCTGACAAGCTCGCAGGTGAGGCTACTGTGGAGGGCGGACGCGCCATGGACCAGGCTGACATTCTGAATGCTCTACGAGAAGTGAGACTTTTGCAAGAACCAAGTGATGACTGTGAATCTACAACAATGGCCAGACTGCGAGAGCAGCAAATTAAAAGAGGGGTGGCCAAACAAGAACACTACGCAGGAAGCCAAAGAAGATTGATAAACCAACACAGAACTGGCGTCGTTAGCCGCTACACGCTGCGGGATTTGCTGAGGAGGGGATCCGAGCACTTATGGACTGAATGGTCCGATGTGCAACGAGGATGATCTGTCGACTAACTAACTAACTAACTATGCCGTCTGGCCCTGGAGCGCTGTTTTTTATCGTTGAAGCACAGCCTTGATTTATTTCACTGTCACTGTGTCTTCATCCGAAGTGTTCAGGGCCTTGCACCTGTCTGAGGTGACCTCCTTGGCAAGATTTCGGCCTCTCATGTCTGTCTGGTTGCTCTTGCTCTAGAAGGCGTTCAAAGAGGGCTATGCCCTTGTCCTCGTCAGTCCTCTGCCATATGAGGCCAGCACCTTGGAAATCAGAAATGCTCTTATTCTTGACTACCCCACTCATGCTTTTATGTAGTTGCCAGAACAATTTCAATGACTTGTCTGTGCTTATTCTTTGACACACCTTTGCCCATTTTACACTTTTAACCACCTTGATCAGTTTTTTTTTTAAATATCTTACTTTTGTGTGCATCTGTCATTCTAAGTGCATGCAGTGACTAGGATGGCCAGCTCTGTTCTTCTTGGCATTTTGCCATCTGCTTACAGCACTACGCTTATCCACCCAAGCCTTATCCACCTCAAAATTCCACCAAGGTGGCTGCTCCCAGCTTTTTTTCCCGACCTGAAGCTTTCTGCGCTTGTCACGTCTTATTTTGCTCACCACATCTTGCCCTCTACTGTCATACTGGAAAATCTTGACCGTTACCTTGTGCTGCCTGGTTCTGCCTTTCTCCAACAATAAGCTGCAAGGGTGGTGGTCGCTGCCGTGGTGTCCTAGGATACCCCATCTACACACTGTAGTGAGTGAAGGAGAAACCAGCGCTAGATCAATAGCACTGTCCTCATCACCTGGACGGCTTGCTGTCCTGGTGGCAGAGCCATTGTTGATACCATTTCGAGCTCCTCTACCTGTGTGTTGTAGGAAATGTTTCCCCATAATCTGCCTTTAGCGTTGAATTCGCCACAGAAAATAACATTTCTCTAGTGACCTAATATGTCATTTAAACACTGCCACTTCTGGGAATCCATACTCGCGTTGCGGGCATAAACATTAATCAACACGAATGGTAGACTGGATTGAACTTTTACTGCCTGTATTTGTATATCGCCACTGTCCCAACTGGACATACCGAGCTCTGACGCCACCATGCTGTCGCGAATGATAATCTTTATTCCCAGATGTTGTAGAAACATTTGAAGCCGGCAATTCGGAATAGCTGATCACCCAGTCTCGTCTCCTGGAGCGCTACAATGTCATTCCTGTAAACCAGGTTTCATAGAATAGGGCCCTGTTGTTTTACGCTGGCGCAGTTCCAATACAGAATACGGATATTCCTGAGGCCCAGGCGGTCACACTTGAGTCTAAAACGCCTTAAACCACCACGCTTACCTTGTCGTTTGCGGCCTGCCCGGCGCCCACGTCGCCTTGTTAGGTTGACTGCCGAACGCTCGGAGAACACATGTTGTTCCGCCATGTTGAAAAACCGAAAACCACAGAAACCACATACGCTGCGAAAAATTCACTAAAGGATTGCTTCGCTCAATGCACGAAACTCTATAGCATCAGCTCAGATCTTGAGTAGAAACACCTGGTTTTATATCCTGGCACACAAATTACACGCAAGAGATGAATCATTCGAGTTTATATTTTATGTTCTAGCATTGGATGAAAGCACAGATATGGTAGATACTGCCCAACTAGCAATTTTTATCAGGGGTGTTGATGCCCATTTTAATAAGACAAAAGAATTAGCAGCACTATATCCATTTAATGAAACTACTAAGTCACGAGATTTGTTAGAGGCAGTTACATCGACATTGAATCGCTTTTCGTTACAACTTAACTTATCGGGCTTAACAACGGATGGTGCTCCAGCAATGGTTGGGAAACTCGAGGGTTTAGTAAAATTGATTGAAAATGAGCCCCCCCCCCCCCCCCCCAAAGTCGGTAATACTTCAATGCTAAATTTTCATTGCATTATTCATCAGGATAATTTATGTTCGAAGTCACTCAAAATGGACCATGTCATTGATGTAGTCGTCAAAATAGTGATCTTCATCAAGTTGAACGGGGTGAATCACCGTCAGTTCCAAGAATTTCTAAAGTCTTTGGACTTAGATTATAATGACGTTACATTTTATGCAGAAGATGGCTGACCCGTGCTAAAATGTTAAAAAGAGTGTTTGATTTGCAACAAGAAATACACTCATTCTTTGCAAGCAAGTAAAAAAGTATCCCAGAGTTTGAAGACAAAGAGTGAGTTTGCACCTTTGCATTTCTGGTCGATATAACTAGCCACCTAAATTACGTTAATACTTGTCTACAAGGGAAAGATAAATTAATTAATTATACGGATGATCATATTTCTGCATTTTAAATGTAACTTGGTCTTTGGGAACAACAGTTGAGGACAAAAATCTTTACTCACTTTCCTATATTGCCATTGCAACCAGACATCACACAGGAGGCGGCGGATACATACGCTTCTATGATATCTGACTTAAATCTCGAATTTGAAAACTGATTTCAGAGTTTTAAAAATCATCGTGTGCTTTTTTGTGCATTTGCAACACCATTCGCGGTAAACGTGAATTTATTGACAGGAAAATTACAAATGGAACATTGTGAAATGTGTTGTGATACACAGTTAAAAGAGAAATTCCATCAAGTTGGTTTGGAAGAGTTCCATCAAATGTATTTGGACGAGGATAAATATCCTGCATTTTACAAACATGCTCTGTCGATGGTTTCGCTATTTGGAAACACTTATGCGTGTGAACAGCTTTTTAGTCGCGTGAAGCACATCAAATCACAAGTGAGAACAGGAATTACTGATGTTCATTTGGAAAACTGTTTGCGTGTAGCGACAACATCAGTCGAGATCAATTTTGATGCACTTAGTTCTGCAAAGCAATTCTCCCTGGCTAAGGGGATAACGACATCGTTCGTAATCCCGTGTATCCACGTTGGCAAAAACAGCAGCTGTGAGAATCGGCAGCGGTTCGCGTCGCGCTGGAAACTTACGGGGTATGTTAGCCGGTCGTTCAGAAAGCAATGGCAAACTACTAAACGTAAAACTTGCCTAGCTTGAAAATGCTGGTGTTGACTGCAACTTCCTGTAAGGGATATGCAACATTTAAAACAAATGTTCTGCAAGACAAAGGCAGACGTCTCACTTTTAAATATTTTTAAATTGTCTAATAAATATGCTTGATTCTCAGTTATTGTTTTATTTTCTTCAAAAACAAATAAATGTGCCTATTTCTTGTTATTTTTTTTACATTAAACCAGGCAAGCGTTTGACCACGATCTCACCTACTGGGAAGCGACGATGTGGAGGAAGCTGTTGCAAGCTTGCTTGTTTACTTTAATTATTTTGGCACCTTGCCGTCTTGACAGATGATAGTTTGTTACACTGTGATTCAAAAAGGCATAATAACTACAATCCATGGCGGTGACGAATATGACTTATCAGGCTAATTCGCGATGTTCGTCCACAGTGGATGCATGTGAACACATGGTCATTTCTACCATCATGCACCATCTTACCTCTCACACGCTCGGTGTGTGACTTATCTGCAATAATTTTCTTCTTTGTCTTTATTCCATTCCATGATGTTTGCTCTCCATGCAACAGGTTCAGCGGTGACTTGCTCCCAATGTGCATTATCAACGTCTGTATCAATTATGTCCCGCTTGCACACATCTTTGTATCGTAGTAGAGGCCGACCTTGAGATCTCTTACCCATCTGTAATTCACCAAAAAAGATGTCCTTTCGTATTCTCCCATCATCGTCCCTCCTAAGGTGCCCTATCCATCTAAGTCTATGAAGTATGAGCATGGGATGTACCGTCACACAACCGGATCTTTCCAATACTTCAGTATTTGTGATTTTGTCTTGCCACTTAATGCTAAGTATTTTTCGCAGACACCGGATATAAAAGCTGTTTAAACGTTTCTCTTGGTGTTAGTAAGTTGTCCAGGCTTCATTGCCATACAGAAGAGTACTAAGAACACATGCTTGATAGACAATGACTTTTGTTTTGGCAGTAAGCTTCCTGTTCTCTCAGACTCTTTTTGTTAACCTGTTCATTGTTGTTGCTGCCTTGCCAACACTGGTGTTGATTTCCTGATATAGAGATAATTTGTTATTTACCTCTGATCCTAGATATGTAAAATGGTCTACTATCTCTAGTTCGGCGTCGAATAATGATTGATAGTACCCCATGTGCACCTTGTGACATAATCTGTGTCTTCTTTTTGCTAATTGTTAAATTAAATTCAGAACAATCATTGGAGGATGCAGATAGAATACGTTGTATCTCTTCCTTAGAGTGGGTCGTAATTGCAGCATCATCTGCAAACAGCAACTCTCTAATCAGTACCCTCCAAATTTTGGTCTTGGCTTTCAATCTCTGGGCATGTAGAGTACGCCATCTGAGAGTGAGTGAATGTATATACCACCATCCTGATCAAGAAAGTAGACGTGAAAAGAATATTCCAAAGAGGGTGGGAGCTAGTACACAACCTTGCTTAACTCCACTCTTGATTTCTGTAATATAATTGTAGGTCTCTACAAATCCCTATTATTGACTCTTTATGTGCCATACTGTGGATGAGAGAAAAGGGAGCTAGACTTGATCTGTGTGAGTCATAATTTATACGGCCCCGGTTTAGATCAAAGCCAATGATTGGTTGAGTACCCGCAAAAGACCGGCGCTAGATTTAACAAAGGGTTAGTAGACATTTTTGTTTAGCGAGAACAAAGGACGTACACGTCAGGCCTCCCCGCTGGGAAGGGCAAAAACAGTTCAAAATAATTTCACTCTTTCGAGCTTAGGTACATTGAAAATGCATTGTGAATGTGTAATCATGTCTTTTGATAAGGTACATATATCATTGTGTAAATAAGAATTGTTAGAATTTGATAAAGCATCAATTCATGTGAACGATTAAATGAATGATTGTTTTCTACTCAGCGACCACGTTGCCTCACTGTCAATTTTCCTATGCTTACAGTTTCAAATTCCTATGTTTAAATTACTATATGCATTGTGAAAGTATTTCACGACTGGCAAGAGAAGATCAGCCAGAGAGACGAATGGAGACGGATTGTATCTGCAGCAAAGAACCTCAATGGCTTGGAACGCTGAAGAAGAAGAAGAATTGTGAAACTATTTCACTATCAATGCATATAAACCTGCAAACATTATATGTACTGTAGTGAAGTAACTCTAAATACATTTCATGAATCTTTTCTCTATGCGAATGCCTAATATTGTTATCGCATCTTATGGACCAGTTCATGTTTGAGAAATCGTTTATGCTAATCTGTAACTTGAGCTATCGTGTCATTTTGGTACAACCTTCTTGTTTACATAATAGTAACCACACAATATTTGTGTTGAACATGTAATCCTTTCATAAATATTTCTAGGGAATTGCCACGTTGGATGAGTATAATCTCAAGAAAAAAATAAAGAAAACGCATGATATATATTCGAATGTATGGCAGGGCGTGCTTTCAGTCCACATTGCATCAGGGTGGTAGGCACCTGGAATAAAAAAACGCATGATATATCTTCGAATGATTATGGCAGGACGTGCTTTCAGTCCACATTGCATCAGGTTGGTAGGCACCTGGAATAAAATTATGTTCAGAAATGCCAACAACGGTCAGAACACTTACCATGCTGCAGAAGTTATGTCCTGAATAACCGGACACTTCTTATGCCAGCAGCAATTGGTGAGTTATATAACAACGTTCAAATACCCCATGCTTCTCTAGGAAGGTGGGAAGTGGACCATCTGTTTGGATCTTATGGTTTGATGAGTTTGATGAGTGGGAGAATTATCCCCTGAAAGGCATTTTCATTATGATTATCTTTATGATTATTATTGATAATAGATAAGGGATTCATATTTCATTTTCTATGTTATGAGAATTATGTATTCTATTCAAGATTGTTATTTTATTGCTGGAATATACATTTTAATGTTACCCCAGTGGGGACATGAATGAGGATTATGTAAGAAGCCTTGTGTGTGTCAGTATCACAAGAAGAGAATGTTGATTGGTATGGATGGCCTTTGGCCTAATGCTGTTTACAGCTGTAGAAAGGAGATGGGGAATTCTAGACAAAAGGCCTATGTCTCAGAAATCCTTGTCAGGTTATGACAGGTATAACATCCAGATGATTGAAGGATTAAGATGTCTCAGATACATCAAAAAGACCCAGTAACAATCCCAGAATAGAATATGGAGTGAGGAGATATCCTACTCATGTTTAGAGTTAGAATAACTCTACACTCAGCAACGAGGGATGGGAAAACTTCTCCTTCTCCTTTGTTCTTGTAATTGTGTTGTGAAAATGTTACCACACCACAAGTTGTATTAATGCTTGGATTTGTGTTCTTTTGTCATTACCAGCTCTGGAAAGGCAGGTGGTGGTTTTGGACGTTATCACCCAAACAGGATCCTGGGTTAAAAGCTTGTTGAAGGTGATATGAAGGTGATACAGGAAAGAATGTCCAACATATACAGTCTGAACCTATAACAAAAGGGGCTGCCACAATTATTAGCTGCATTTGTCAGCGGAAGACACTTACGAGGTGGATTTACCAATGGAGTTGAAGAGTTCTGACTTATGTCGGGATACACCAGGTCGGCGTTCCGGATTATCTTTGGAAGGTTCCGCCTGCTTCACAATCAGCCAGTTTGGTCAAATCAACATCAGGTCCTAGACCTGAACACCAACTCAAAGACTCTGAAAGACCAGGAAAGACACAAGTCATAAACACCAGGTCCGAGACCTGAACACCAACTCAAATACACTGAAAGACACTGAAAGAAATTAGTGGAGTAAAGGTTGATATACCGGCAGCAGAAGAATCATCCGACTGTCTGCGACTCCCAATTGTGTGCTGGATTTATTCTTCGTAAATGCCTTGCCTGTGCAGATCAATCCTGGATATAATCCCAGATGCTACCAACGAGTGTTGCTCAACAGTGTATGTTCTTGCGAATGAAATGGATATATCGACGTATGACTCTCTGCTGGTCCCATGTCGGCCTGATTGCCTATCATCAAGTGTCGAATGGCCTATAGACTTTACACTATCGCCTGGCACAAGAGCAGTCCGTAAAGTACATGAAGCTGGCAGTGACTGTGCATCAACGACATATCTCCGAACTTGAGTACACCAAGCACAACCTGTACCAGACTCTGCATCTACTGACGTTCAACAACCAGCTTGCTTTCCATTTGATCACCTCCATCATTCAACATTATAATAGAGAGCTATACAGATGGCTATCCGCACGTAAGAAAGACAAAATTAGCCATCTACGTCCTCATGTCCCTCCCCCCACTTCGATACCCATCCGCCACACCAAAGTGGTATGCATACCACCTGACCTACCACTGTCTCCTAAAGAACATGCTGTTTAAGGAGAAAGGTCTTAGTTTTGTCCCTCTACGCCCCCGTATGGACAGTCACGCTATTTTGGAAGACGTTTCCAACTTCCACAGACGACTCCGCCTCAAGTACCACTACAGAGACAAGCCTGTCCACAGTCCCACCCCACAACCTCCTGACATTTTTCCATCTTCAACTAAATCCCGTTCCACATGGACCCCGCCTTCCGGAGTTTCCAACGCTCTTGACCTCTACATAGCTAACACACTCCATGAGATTAAGCAACTTTCTTTCCGTCGCTTGAAACGCTCCAACCTATCCCCTCCCGAATGGCGTGCCCTATCCCAACTGTTGTTTGTCCATCAAGAATTATGATGACCATTCATTTCATCCAGTGGGGTTGAAGGTATGGAGTCGTGGGTTCTAGGATGGCTGATAAGGCCTATTTTGGCTCGAAATGTTCTTTGACAATGTGGGAAAAGAATGCTTGACGTTTCTGAAGGAGGATTTCCTGCAGTGGTTTTTCTGTAACAAGTTGTATATAACATTTCACAATAACACTTTCACTGAACGTCAGAAAGCCATAACTGAAGTGTTATATCAGATCAAATAAAACACTTTCACTGAACGTCAGTAAGCCATAACTGAAGTGTTATATCAGACCAAATAAAACACTTTCACTGAACGTCAAAAAGCCAGAACTGAAGTGTTATATCAGACCAAACAAAACACTTTCACTGAACGTCAGAAAGCCAGAACTGAAGTGTTATATTAGACCAAATAAAACACTTTCACTGAACGTCAGAAAGCCAGAACTGAAGTGTTATGTTGTTGTTTGTCCATCAAGAATGATGATGACCATTAATTTCATCCAGTGGGGTTGAAGGTATGGAGCCGTGGGTTCTAAGATGGCTGATAAGGCCTATTTTGGCTCGAAATGTTCTTTGACAATGTGGGCAAAGAATGCTTGACGTATCTGGAGGAGGATTTCCTGCAGTGGTTTTTCTGTCCTGCTTTTTCTTCACAGCTCTTGCAGTCCTGGTTGCTTCACATATGACTGCACCCTTGCGTAATGATGCACGCCACGAATTTCGGTCTCTGGCTGCAGCCTTCCAGGTGTCATGATGAATTCCAAAAGCATTCAGTGAGATTTTCTGAGTGTCTTTAAAACGTTTCCTCTGGCCACCTTGGGAGCGTTTACCACAACGCAGTTCGCTGTACAAAATTCGTTTAGGGAGCCTGTGATCTGGCATGCGAGTCAAGTGACCAGCCCAGCGAATCTGATTCTTCATCAGCAGAGTGTGGATACTGGGCATGGACGCTCTTTCTAGGACGTCAGTGTCTGGAATCTTGTCTTGCCATTTAATCTTCAGTAGCTTCCTTAGGCAGACTGTGTGGAAGTGGTTTAATTTCCTAGCTTGTCGCTGATAAACAGTCCAGGTTTCACAAGCATATAGCAGTGTGGATAATACAACTGCTTTGTAGACTTTTAGCTTTGTTTGCAGTTCTGTCCCATACATTCTTGTACAGTCTGCCAAAGGCCGCACTGGCCTTGGAGATTCTTGCATTCACTTCGTCATCAATTGTGGCAGCTTGTGACACAGTGCTGCCAAGATAGGTGAATTTGTCCACAACACTTAGTCTATGATCATTCACTTTGATATTCGGCACAGTTTGATTATTTCCTGGAGCTGGCTGGTACATAACTACAGTCTTCTCCAAGTTGATATTGAGCCCAAAGTTGGCACAGGCATGTGAGAAAGCTGAAACATTATGTTGCATGTCCGCCTCTGAGTTGGCGTATAGAGCGCAATCATCAGCAAATAGGAGCTCTCTGATGGTGTCGCTGTTAATTTTGGTTTTAGCTTTCAACCTTCTGAGATTGAATAACTTTCCATCCATACGGTAGTTGATGTCTATTCCAATGTTGTCGTTCTCGAAGGCATTCATCAACATGGATGAAAACATGAACAGTGTTGGTGCCAGGACGCATCCTTGCTTCACTCCATTGGTGACAGGAAAGGGTTCAGACGGTTCACCATTTTCCTTTACTCTTGCCCGCATGCCATCATGAAATAGCCGCACTATTTGGACAAACTTTCATGGACAGCCATATTTTGCCATAATCTTCCACAGTCCTTCTCTGCTGACTGTATCAAAAGCCTTGGTAAGGTCAATGAATGTGGAGAACATTTCGCAGTTCTGTTCCTGACATTTCTCTTGAAGCTGCCTTGCAGCGAATATCATGTCAACAGTTCCACGTTCTTTTCTGAAGCCACATTGACTCTCAGGAAGAAGACCTTGATCGAGATGGGCTGTGAGGCGATTGAGACGTATTCTGGCGAGTATCTTCCCTGCAATTGAAAGCAAGGAGATGCCTCGGTGGTTGTCACAGGATTGGCGTTTTCCTTTACGTTTGTAAAGGTGGACTATTGACGCGTCCTTGAAATCTTGTGGCATGGTCTCGTTAACCCATATGTTTGTAAAGACTTGGTGAAGCTGCTCTGTTAGGACCGGCCCACCTGCTTTGTATATCTCTGCTGGGATGGAGTCAGGACCAGGTGCCTTGCCGCTGGAGAGTTGCTGGATGGCTTTGTTTACTTCCACTATGGTTGGCAGGTCATCAAGTGTCTCATTGGTGGGAACTTGAGGAAGGCAGTTGATGGTTTCATCATCGAAGAAGGAAGTTGCATTTAAGATGTTGCTGAAATGCTCTGCCCAGCGTTGAAGGATTTCTTTCTTATCGGTGACCAATGTTCCCCCACCTGCACTGAGGAGGGGAAATATGCCTGGTGATGTTCCTATCCCAACTACAGCGCAGACAGGACATAGTCATCAAACCGGCGGATAAAGCGGGTGCAGTGGTTTTTTGGCGGAAAGATCTATATGTCGAGGAAGTCATGTCCCAACTTATTAAACCTGATAATTATTCCCCCTGCGCCGTAGACCCCACTCTCTCCTATAACCGGAAGATTCAAAATACCATCAAACAGTTCATGCGTGAGGATGCCTTACCACCCAATGCCTCTTCACTTCACATCCATGACTCTGACTTGGGTAAACCCACCCTCTACATGCTGCCCAAAATACATAAACTCAAAAATCCTTGACGTCCGATAGTTTCTGCCTGCTCATGCCCGACTGAACTGATCTCAGCGTTTCTTGACAGGATTTTCCATCCTCTAGTTGCGAATCTCACGTCTTACATCAAGGATACAACGCATGCGTTACTTTCATTCAACTCTCTCCAACTGACTCCTGGGAACACATACAGACTATTCCTAATGGATGTATGTTCCCTATATACCTCCATTCCTCATGCTGATGGCCTCATGGCGCTACAGTTCTTTCTGGATCAACGCACAGATCAAGCCATCCCTACTCGCACACTTGTGAGACTCGCTGAATTGGTCCTCACCAATAATTCCTTTGAGTTCAATAGCCACTACTTTAAACAAATCAGCAGTGTCGTCATGGGCACTAAAATGGGACCCAGCTACGCATGTTTATTTATGGGACATCTGAAACACCAGATTGAACTCAGCTATGATGGTCTTCTCCCTTCTTTTTACCGACGCTACAACGATGACGGCATAGGTCTCACTGACATGACAGAGGTGGAACTGAACCGCTTCATTAATTATGTCAATGACTTCCATCCATCGATCAAATTCACCACAGAAATTTCCACCACCTCTGTCAATTTCCTTGACACCACTATTAAATTAAACCCTACAGGCCTCACGACCTCCGTGTACTACAAACCCACTGATGCTCACGGTTTCCTCCTGTACAGCTCATCCCACCCAAAGGCTGCAAAGATTCCATCCCATATTCCCAGCTACTCCGCCTTCGTCGTATCTGTCAGGATGATAATGACTTCCTCGAGAGAGCCCATGAAATGCTTGACTTTTTCCGCAGACGGTCCTACCCAGAGGACGTCTTGTCCACAGCTTTCTGTCGCATAACCCAAGTCTCGCGGGAAATGTCCCTCGTCAAACAAACGCGACCTCCTAACAATGAACCCAAGCTCATCCTCACCTTCCATCCACATGCCTATGCCATCAAGCACATTTTCCTGCGACACTGGTCTATCTTGGAATCCGATCCAACCACTCGTGAGGTATTCTCCAATGGCCCTAGGGTAATTTTCCGCCGTAACCAGAGCCTCAGAGACCACCTTGTGCATAGTCGCCTCCCCACGGTTACTTCATCTGTGGGCACATTCGAATGCCATCGTAAGAACTGTCTGACATGCCCATACGTTGTTCAGACACCGGAGATTGCATTTCCCCTAGGCACCTTCTCCTTGAAAGATTCTTTCACTTGTACATCCCGCAATCTGATATATGTCATCATCTGCAAACGATGTGACATGAAATACATTGGTCAAACTGGCAGACGTCTTGCTGACCGTTTTAGAGAACACCTCAGAGACATCAATCAGGGCGCTGACAAACCTGTCCCCAACCATTTCAATTCCTCCAACCATAATGGAGTCGACGATGTATGTGTCACCGCATTGAAACCCTGCTACTCCAACAGCTCCGTTAGGCTCAAAATTGAATGCTAATCAACAATCTGGGATGCGTCCATCCAGGAGGTATCAATACTGTTGTGGACGCTACTGTATAACTGTGCCATCTTCTCCAACTGTTTACACTGTCTATTACTATGCTGTCCTCTCCCCCCCCCCCCCCCCCCAATATTCATACCTAACTGTCTCCACACCCCTATATTTTCATATCAGACTGTTCGCATATTTTTTGGCGACGTAAATCCTATCTGGAAACCTAATATACTTAAACTCTGCAGCCAAAGAGTGCCTTCGCATCTGGCAAATCCGTCTTTTCTGCTCCCACATGGATAGGTAGTGGTTGTGCTTTTTAGTTTTGTGCTTTTTTATATTTCGTTGTCCTATCTATCCGTGTTGTCCTGTCCTTGACAAAGATTCTGAGAATCGAAACGTCGGCCGTCCTGTGTGTCGTATTGTACGCGTTTGTGTGCATTATATTTTATTATTCGTTTTATATATTTATTGAGTGCTTCTGATTTCGGATTTTCACCTGAATTTCGCGATACGATGGATCTCCTTGTAAGGTATTTTATGTTCAACGTGTTGATGTTTAGTACGTTTCTTCACGCAGGAGCTTAATATACCTATTTGTTACCAATTAATATTGCTATATCCCGCTGCTTTTTCTTTCTATTCTATAGACTGGAGACAAGGTGTGTGGACCCACCTGTTGAACCACAAGTCGAGAATCTGATATAATAAGCAGAGCAGCTGGATGGCCGTCAGTTTTTTCATCTATTTAATGATGTAAGGAAATACCTTTTTGCCAAGTTTTAAGTTGGAGCTACTGAAAACTTAACTGACCTAGCCCATTAGCACAAGAGTATTTATGAATTCAGCACCTGGAGGATGGGGATTATGTGGTATTTCTATTCCTGGATTAGGGATTACAATGTTCCCTGGAGTACATTTTCAGTGGAGATTAAATATGTGGAACACAACTGTGAGTGCATTTATTTCGGACATTATCTGCTAGCATTGGAGAAGAATACTAACCGCACAACAGGAAGGGAAAAGAAAGAATAAGACTCTTACATAACTAGTCTAGTTAAGATGTACTGAATTATGTTGGTTTTATATTTTTGGTTTTTCTCTACTCAGACCATTGTTTTTTGTTTTTTTTACATCTGTAAATTTGTCAATGGTGTTAGAACCAAATAGTGGTTGTTGTTTTGATTTGAATACCTGGATATTTTTGGGACAATGGGGTTATCACATTGTGATTGTGGTTATAATATTACATACCATCTCGTGTAAATGTGTACCTATGTCATATCTCATATCATGCATATTCCAGAACCTCAGTATGGCCATTACACTTTTATGTCTATTCAGATCTTGATTTTATTCCTAGTGACAAAATGTTCCAATGTAAATGTTTACGTCAATTGCTTGTTGATGTTTGTTCAACAGTGGTTGTTCTATGTGTTGTAAACAATCAACGTCTCTAGCACTATAATACATTCAAAAGGTGATCTAGTGGGAATTGAGAAGTACGCGTCGACACAGTTATATAAGGGAGTGAAGTATTTTCCTCTTTGTGTTTATGGTAGAATTCCATGATCACCTCAACTGGTGAAATGAGTGAGAAACTAAAATAATCCCATTAGGGATCCCTTAGACAAACAAAATGAAATATTCTCATATATTAAATTTCATATCCCACAATTTCAAACTCTTCTGAAGTTGCACCATCAAACCTTATGGTGGGCAGCCAATCTTTTTTCGTGCCTTGAAAAGACCTGCACGACTGACCAAATCAAATGCCTTTGTGAGGTTGATGAAGGCAATAAACAGTGGTTGATTCTGTTCACGGCATTTTTCTTGCATTTGTCGCAATGAGAATATCATATCAATGGTAGACCGGTTCTGTCGGAAGCCACACTGTGATCCGGGGTAGACTTGATCTCCTTGGACTTGAAGTCTGCGCAGCACAATTCTGGCAAATACTTTCCCAATAATACACAGAAGTTAGATACCCCCATAGTTGTTAAAGTCGCTCCGATCGCCCTTGTTCTTGTACAGTGTTATGATTCTTGAATATTTGAAATAATGTGGGACTTGTCCTTCTCGCCAGCATAGCCTATTAGCTGGTGGATCTATAAAAATAGTGTGTCTTACCGACTCCTGATAACATCTATTGAAATCCCATCCTCACATGGGACCTTGCCCGATGCAGGTTCATTTATAGCACACTTAACTTCTGTTATGGTGGGAAGTGTGTACAGGTGGTCAAGAGTTGGTAGCACCTCTATGGCGTTGAGGGCATCCTCCACTAGTTTGGTCTCACTTGAGTAAAGCTCCAAATAGTGCGGTACCCATCTATCCATCTGCTGTTTCTTATCAGTGATGATTTCTCCAGTCAAGTGTTTCGGTGGTGCACTTCTTTTGATCATTGGACCACAGGCTTTCTTTATCCCTTCATACTGTCGCTTGTCGTCCCGGGGGGAAACGTGAAATCAACAAGCACACCTTTAAGATCCTTCTTATACTTTGGAACTATTGTCAGACCTTTGTCTACATTCCCCCGTTCTGTCTTCTACTCTCTCTCTCTCTCTCTCTCTCTCTCTCTCTCTCTCTCTCTCTCTCTCTCTCTCTCTCTCTCTCTCTCTCTCTCTCTCTCTCTCTCTCTCTCTTATTCCTTCATAACATACCCTGACAACAGTTTCCTCCAACAATTAATAAAATATTTATTGCTGAAAAATATGTCAGTTGTATGTATTGAATGTGTATGTGTAGTTGGTAATGTCTTCTATTGTGAGTGCGAGATAGGACTCTGGAATTCGTATGTGCCGTATCATATCTCCCATCCTTATACGGCCATGCAACAAGACATCACACATATATGGACAGCTCTCACCCTGGATGCTCCTCTCCGCTTGAGTCTGGACGTATTCCAATCTTTAGAAAATGTTCAACGTGTGATCACCATGAAATAATGCGATTACGATAAGTTTCTGAATTCAACAGATTTCCCTTTTTGGAAGTTAGTAAAATCCATCACTGAAACACATCACCACTGTCTACAGTTAGGTATGTAACACTTTTTGTAGGCATGGAAACTGTTCTTGAGTTCTCCCTGGGTTCTTTTATGTTAGTACCCAATTTAAATATATTTAGCCTATGTCGCTCTGCCTTTATAGAATGAAAGTCCTTTCCATGGTTTTCAAAACCTGGATACAGAGTTCACTTATTTGCGATTCGTTATATCGGCTCACGATTATTGAATGGCTATGTTTAAGTAGTTCTAGTGAAGTACTTTCTCTGCACAAGTGAAGTGCCTTCTTTATCTTCTCTGAGTATGTCAGGAGTTTTTGTCGTAGAACCTGTGGGTAATATATAACCAGGTGATATTAGTCTGCTTCAGACTAATTCTTATGTGAGAGCATGTCTCCCGGCCGTACTCAGACGCTTCCGAAAGATACTCTGACATAAGACAGATGAGTTCACTAAAGTCTAAACGATTAGCTAAAAGAAAGAAATGGTAACAGCAAAGCACAAACACCTAGTTCACTATGCTAGATTACTAATCTAAAGATAGATTACCTTATACTATCTATGTTAGTCCATGAATCGAAATACACAAGCACATAAGCACCACAGTCCCATCGCCTCTAAACAATTTGGGACCTAATATTTCTCTTCTTATTAAGGACGCATAGAACCGTTCCTTCCAGATGGAATCGCTGGTCTCACACTAAACAGAAAACCAAGTTTCCAACTATTTATACCGTATTTCCAATTCTCCGTTCTCTTTTGATGTCCCTACATAAACAATCGAATTTGCCGTTTTCTTCACATCAAAAGTCTGTGAAGTCACGTATTCGCTCCTGTCCGCTCCGTCCCGTTCCTCCGCTTGTTTCCGCGTTCCCCACACGTCGTACATCAAACAGTTCTAACTCTTTGATCAAGGCCTTCGTGTTTTCCACAACCCGATGTCTCCGTGTTGTTTGACCGGTGAAATCGGCAGTCAGTGACCCCTGATAACAACTGTATTTGTCTTCTATACCATTCGGTCAATAACCGTCACTTTGTCCTCGCTCAAGACTGAAGGGCTCGATTGTTATTCTGACTAACGGTCAATAATTTCCCATCCTCATACATTGCAAGTACTTTTATATTTTAGTTTATCGGAGAATCACTAAACTCGTAGTATCCCGTGTCACATACATGCTTCTGATATGTCCCTTATCACTTGCATTTTGAATGGAATCACATAACTTGATCCAATAGTCATTTGCACACTGCCTGGCAGCCTTTTGCACATCCTTCCTAGCTTGCTTCATTTCACTGAGAGTGTTACGCGTTGTCTTTCCTTGTTTCTTAAGAGAGCTATATTCTTTTTATCAATCAGAGGGCTGCAGTGTCTGGCTGTTTGCCGCAAACCAGTCCTGCCTCTTATGATACACAGTGCTGTAAACACCGACCGCTGTTTTATAAAGAGTTTCCTTAAGTTTACCAGAATGAGGGGAACTGCAGTAAAGCTTAAAAAGGCAATGAATGAATCACCCAAAAAAAACGAGAAGTAGATTGTGAGCTTTACTAAAACACGACTACAAGAGACACATTGGACGTTGCGGCCAAAGCCTTCGTCAGCACAGGACAAACAAATACAAACCAACACAAACCTACATGAAACACACTATGACAATTGACATAAGCCTGGGTCATTGACAATGAGTTGAGTGACCGGGCATGAGAAAGAATAGGTGAGAGTGGGAGACAGTAAAGTGACTGACCTGGCTATGAGAAAACAGCCAGCCCTGAGAAATAAAATAGTGAGGGTAGAGAAAACACCCCTAGGGTGGATGGGGCGAGAGATAGGGTAGGTGTGTGTGAAGTCAAGGGACTTCAGGGCAGTTGATGTGTAGATGCCGAACTGGTCGGTAGTCTAAGGAGAAGCGGAGTTAGAGATCTCCGTGTTGTGTTGTTCTCCTAGTTGTGAAGACAGGCCTGAACCAGAGTGGGTTCTATAGTGAGTGAGGGCCTGAACCCAGAGTGGGTGATATCGTTAGTGGAAACTAAGACCCAGTGTGTGGGTGTATTGTGTGAGGTCCAGCGGTGGATAGGAGCTGGATTACCTGTCTTGTGGATTTGATATGAAGCAGGCTTGAGAAGGCATTGATGTGTGCTGGTTAAATTGTGAGGAGGATATTTATAGTCTATGGATTACATTGTTTCTGGATATATACATATGTTCCGTGAGTCTGTGTTATTTCTGTAATAAAGGATTATGTGCGCCAACTGAATCTTGTTTAATGACTGGTGAATGTGCACTGCGGGGGTGAGTTATATTGCAAGACAGTTAGATATCTCCATTGACACACCAGGAGTATTCGTTACCTAGACAACGACCATCACACGACAATATCATGAACATATCATCGTAAGAACTTCGTGATATTATCATCAAGAACGACGTGTGACATCTGGGGTCTCTCCAGGTCAAGGACGACGGAGGACCCGTCCGGGATATATTGATTATTTGGAAGGCTACGTACGGTCAAGAACAATATAGACATTGGTGTCATTCTGAGATATTTGTGGGCTCTTCGCTGAGAGAGGAGTTATTATCTGGTGACTTCGTTCCATCAATTTAGACAGTACTGCGTCAAGAGATTAACAGCAATTCTTTTGTGCGTGTGTGTCAAGGACAGAGTTCAAGAGAAACCAGGTAAAATTGATACCAGGAGTAAAAACTCAAGCTAGCAGACAGTTCAAGTGAAGTTCACGACAGGTAAATTAACGGCGGTCAGCACACGTAAACAGACGAGGCGGGGCGCCAGGAGAATGAACGCAGCACAAATCAACCGGGAGAGTCGATTACACTGACGGGGGTGTAGTCACTAGTCACGAACAGCGCGCGAGAAAACAGCGGCACACAAAAGTCTGCGTGGTGAGACGGGCTGGACATTATCCTGTCGGTGATAAAGACAGGATTGAAGAAAATTCAAAGATACTGTCAGGTGTGTGTGTGTGTGTGTGTGTGTGTGTGTGTGTGTGTGTGTGTGTGTGTGTGTGTGTGCTTGAGGCAACGCACTGTGTTGTCGCAAGTTGACTGGTCAAGATTTGTCGACGCAGTTAATAGGACGGGTGGAAACAAGAACCCTACCGCCAGAGTTGGGGAGGGTTAATGGTGGAAAAGGGTGATTTTCCACGAAGTTAAAAAGAGCAGCCTTGTCGGGGCTGAGAGGTTGTGTGGAAACTGTTTTTATGGAGGATTTTTTCCACTGAAGGTGATAAAGAGAAATTAGGTTGACCTTGGGAGGCAAGGCTGTTAACGAGTAAGAAGTTACTAAGAAAATTTCCACGGCCTATTGTGGTCAAGATGACTCATTCTGAATGAACAAAACAAGGTTGTTTTGAAAGAAAGCCAGACTTGATGTTTCGTCTTTGTTCAAGCCCGTTGTCATCATTATTCTGTTATGAGCAAACATTTTTAACGTGGCATCATCGCAACCATGATCTATTTCGTTGCCAATAAGGACTTACTATATACAGAGTGAAAGCGCTTGAACATTTACTGCCATTATTTTGGTCTTTCTCTTGGTGAATCTATCACATAAATGATACAGCAAAGCGCCATCTCCGCAACGAAAGTAACAACATATCGAAAGAACATTTTGGATAATCAATCATCATCTTCAATTTTTGCGACAGTTGGAACTTATGCTCACCACGCGAATTCAGTAACCACTCAACAAATCAATCAGTCGCTTTGAAATCTAGCGGTGTAGACATTTCAGAAAAGTTAACACAGATATTTCCAGCGGATTGCGAATAACGATTAAAATGAATAAAAACTTTTGTGACTGATTAATAAGAACTTTTGGCGACGTATTAATAAGTACATATTTGTCGGCCAACCATCTCAACATTTTTGTTTGCTCTCATCGTTAACTGTCGTTATCGTTTGTGGACTTATATATATGGATATGTTTTACATGTAGTTGTTGATAGGCACTTTTTGCGATCTCTATCTACATCAGGATAGGCCTTGCAAAACGTGGATATTTCTAGTTCTTACGATATTTTTGTATGGAAAACGTTAATGAGTTAACGTATCGTGCAGTGGCATTGGAGTCCTAACTAATATCTACAGACGCGTTGTCTGACGTCAGATCTGTGTATATTTTAAGTATATATTTTTTTCTTCTCTTTCTTCTTTTCGTTATATTTACATATGATATTTGTTGTGGTCGGATATATGTTATTATTGTGATCTTTCGTCATGTCTGCTGTCTAGTGGTCTTTGTCCGTTTATATTTATATATTACGCGCACTGTGGGTGTCCCTACACAAGCTTGTGGTTGTTACTGTGGTTTATTTCTTGTGATCACCGTCTCCGTGTACTTGGCTTGTGTGTCTAACGTTTTTATAGAAAACACTTAGTGTTATCATTCATTCATTTTGTATATGTATTTATATGTATGTTTAACAATATTTCCAGAAATGTTATACAACTATTTGTTATAGATATATGCGTGGGAGTAGAGGTGATATTTTCCCCTCACTAGTTAGTGCGTGAAGAGTGACTGCGTGAGTACAGAGTAATATTTTGGCACTACGAATTTACGTACACAGGGAGTTGTGGTGTACGTTGGGAAGTGACACAGACTAGCAGCAGAGTCTGTACATTTATAGTTAGCTGATTGACAGCAACGTGTCCACAAGTACAAGATGCCTACTTTAATGGAATATATTGAAGCAGGTGAACGAATATGCCTGAAAGGTAAAGAGTTACAGGAGTATGCCGAAGCAAAAGAACAAAAACAAATGGAAAGAGAGGAGAGGCATAATGAACGCGAAGCAAAGCGTCTACAGGAAGAGAAAGAGACACAAGTAAAACTAGCTGAAATGGAAAACAAACGTCTACAAGAAGTAAAGTTAGCTGAAATAGAAAACAAGCGTCTACAGGAAGAGAAAGAGACACAAATGAAAATGGAAATTGAGAAAGACAAGATTAAGATGGAAGCTGAAATTGCTCTCAGAAAATTAGAACTATCTTCGAAAGGTCAAAGTGAGGAAAGCAGAAGACCGTCGCAGTCGTCACAGAGATTAAAACTGCCATATTTTACAGACCGGGACCAACTTGAAAATTATTTGTCCAGGTTCGAAGCATCAGCCAAAGCGTTAGGTATTCCAGAGAAAGAGTATGCGATGCGACTTGGCGAGTTTCTTACGGGTAAGGCTCTAGATACAATGTTTAATGTACCTGTAGGAAGAAAGAAACAACTACACTATTTTGTGTCAACGTCTCCTCACAAAGTTCCAACTCACTGAGCATGGATATAGGACAAAGTTTAGACAGTTAGTGCCAGAGACAAATCAAGATTTCACAGATTTTGTTAACACAGTAAAGAACACATTTAACAAATGGATGGAGCTTGCAGAAGTAGGGAAAGATTTTAATAAATTAGTAGATCTAATGTTAAGAGACAAGGTAGTATCTGCATGCAATTCTAACTTAGTAGCTTTCTTTGAGGAACGTAAGCCAAAGGACATAGACACAATGTCACAGTTAGGGCAAAACTATATGACTGCACATCCTAACAGTTCTATTGGTAGAACTAATGAGTGAGGAAATAGTCTGTGCAGCGTACACTAAACAGGACCAGAATCCAGTCATCAGACCAAGGGCGAAAAGTGTGGATTCAGCACAGAAAGGTGAGCAGCAAGAACTTCAAGATAATGGTTTCCGAGGAAACAATGTTGGTAGAGTAGGACGGTACCCATATAGAAGAGGGAATTTCCAGAGGACGTCCAAATTATGCCGGATGTTGGAATTGTGGGAGCTGGAGACACAAGGCAGCAGAGTGTGACGTGCACAACCATCCAGTGAGCCAACAAGTAACGCAAGGAAGGAGATCATCTGTTTCAAATGTGGAAAGAATGGGCATGTCAGCCATCAATGTAGGATGAGAGAAACAGAGCACTCAAATGCAGCGCAAGTAATTGAGACGCTGAACAATGAAGATTGTAGTGGGTGCAAACCTCTTTTTGAAAAAGACAGTCAGCCAGTCCTAATATGTGGTCATACAGTGAAAGCAGGATCAGCAGTGCATGAAGGAGGAAGTCTGAAGCTGCATCAGGGATTCGTCAATGATAGACCAGCGTTAACAATTAGGGATTCCGGATGTACGTCTATCGGAGTGAGGAAAAGTTTAATAGATCCCTCGGATTATACAGGGAAAAAGATTAGATGCATAACATTCAACGGCACAGTAGAGTTCTACCCATTAGCCATAATAACAGTAAAAACACCATATATCACTGGAAGAGTGACAGCGTGTGTTTTGGACTCACCAGTGGCTGATTTGATCATAGGAAATGTTATAGGAGTTAAAGATTGTACAGAAGAGGAAGTAGTTTATTGGGACCAAAAATATAGTGTAAGCAGTAATGAGGTAGTTACCACAAGAGAACCTAAATTAGAGAGTATAGCTGAGGTAGAAGAGGCACTTGAAGTAGACACAGGAACTCAGGACAAGGATAGTACAGCTGAGCAGATGAGAATGGATCCCAAATATAGTGCTAGTGACTCCCAGAGACAAGATACTACTCTGAACAAATGTTCCCAAGGGTGTAGGAGAGTAGAACATAGGCAGTCAAAGAAAGGTAGATGGTGCTTCGAGAGGAAGAACAATGTTCTCACTCGCCGCTTTTCAGATAGTGGAACTGCACGTGGGCAAGGAGCAGTACCTTTAGCACACAGAGACCGATATACTAGAACAGCTCAGGATAGTGCATGTGCAGGGCACATAGGCATAAGGCGTATGCAGCAGAAAGCAAGGTGCCAGGTATATGGGCCAAGATTGAATAAAGAGTTCAGACTAAACAGAGACTCAAGTGTAACGGTGCAATATGCAGATAGGAAAGTTGAGTCAGGTCAAAAGAGTGTTCGCGACATTACTGACCCAGGGCTAGGGATAGCAAACAGATGTTGTAATTGTAGAGGTACCATGAGTCATGGGTACATGAAAGGTAGACACAGCATCGACAGGAATCAGAGGAGGGTTAATGCAAGAACAGAACCACCTGATATAGGGTCGGTACACAAATAGTATTGTGTGGTCGTGAAGTAGTAAGAGACCTGTGGGTACATAAGTATAATGCTTTCCTATGATGTATTATTATTATGTGATGTATTAGTTCATGCATTGGTACACAAGATAGAAAGATGGTTGTATTTATGTGTGGGGAATATAGGAGTGTATTATGAGCATTTGATGTATTATGTAGTGTGGTAGCTAGAGTAAGGTGCAGCCATACTTAGGGCTACCCAGGCAATATGTCTGGGTCACATGTTTAGTAAGTTTTAGTCTCCCAATATTTGAAAACGAAGTTTTCTTTTAAGAGGGGGGTGATGACATAAGCCTGGGTCATTGACAATTGAGTTGAGTGACCGGGCATGAGAAAGAATGGAGATGAGAGTGGGAGACAGTAAAGTGACTGACCTGGCTATGAGAAAACAGCCAGTCCTGAGAAATAAAATAGTGAGGGTAGAGAAAAAACCCTAGGGTGGATGGGGCGAGAGATAGGGTAGGTGTGTGTGAAGTCAAGGGACTTCAGGGCAGTTGATGTGTAGATGCCGAACTGGTCGGTAGTCTAAGGAGAAGCGGAGTTAGAGATCTCCGTGTTGTGTTGTTCTCCTAGTTGTGAAGACAGGCCTGAACCAGAGTGGGTTCTATAGTGAGTGAGGGCCTGAACCCAGAGTGGGTGATATCGTTAGTGGAAACTAAGACCCAGTGTGTGGGTGTATTGTGTGAGGTCCAGCGGTGGATAGGAGCTGGATTACCTGTCTTGTGGATTTGATATGAAGCAGGCTTGAGAAGGCATTGATGTGTGCTGGTTAAATTGTGAGGAGGATATTTATAGTCTATGGATTACATTGTTTCTGGATATATACATATGTTCCGTGAGTCTGTGTTATTTCTGTAATAAAGGATTATGTGCGCCAACTGAATCTTGTTTAATGACTGGTGAATGTGCACTGCGGGGGTGAGTTATATTGCAAGACAGTTAGATATCTCCATTGACACACCAGGAGTATTCGTCACCTAGACAACGACCATCACACGACAATATCATGAACATATCATCGTAAGAACTTCGTGATATTATCATCAAGAACGACATGTGACAACAATATTAAACTATTAAACTAATTAAAATTAAATGTACTCATCTGAATTCTGGGTCCTGGCTTGGAAAGACTTACACGCGTAGGGCTCCAGTGGATTAATAGACCGGATGTGACCGGATTTTTTTGGGTGATTCATTCATTGCCTTAAGTTTACCCCACTTTTTACTTGCTGTACAATTTTCTAATGTATCCAGCGAAAGCGTTTTCAAATTGCTGTTAGAACTCAAAGCACTTATCAGGATCGTGGGTGTTAATAATATTAATCCTGGGGTTAGATTTGTGTTTAGCTGTGTAGATTCTCTTTTGTCTCAGTCAAGAAACACATATAGATGATAGATTAAAATTATAAACATGGGAGATAAGAGTGAAACAACACTGCGTATCATATAGATCAAGTTGAATTGTTCGGTTTCTTTATACGAAGCTATTAGATGAATCTTTGTTGTTGTTTTTTTCTTCTTCTTTGGTTATAATCATTACCTCATTACCATTACCCATTATGTTTATTCCTGATACACTTAGTTGAGACTGTTTATGTGGACTTGTAATTCTGCTTTTGATTTTACTATTAGTGCTTGATCGTAACTCCAAATAGTTGTTTAACGGCGTAATTTACCATTGGCTCTTCTTCTGTGTTCTGTTCTTCATGCGATGTTGTTAGGTCTCTGTTTGGATGTTATCTTTACACATGCTGTTTATATAGGTTATTAACAAGAGTGGACGGAGTTGGGGGGGGGGGGGGCGAACAGGACAAAACCTTGTCAGTTTCTTCGGTAATTGTTGAACTTCTTTATTGTCTAACCGGTCTACATTTTCCGTTTTCCTGAACATTGCAGTGTGAGGTTATCATTGGCTGAACATTGCAGTGTGAGGTTATCATTGGCTGAACATTGCAGTGTGAGGTTATCATTGGCTGAACATTGCAGTATGAGGTTATCATTGGCTGAACATTGCAGTGTGAGGTTATCATTGGCTGAACATTGCAGTGTGAGGTTATCATTGGCTGAACATTGCAGTGTGAGGTTATCATTGGCTTAACATTGCAGTGTGAGGTTATCATTGGCTTAACATTGCAGTGTGAGGTTATCATTGGCTGAACATTGCAGTGTGAGGTTATCATTGGCTGAACATTGCTGTGTGAGGTTATCATTGGCTGAATTATAAACTAGCATCTCAAAGTATGTCACATCCAGCGCCAACTTGTTTTCCTCACAATCACATGTTGATTGGCTGAAATGTGCCTAGTTCTTTCCCTAAGTTCATCTTAGGGATTCCGTCAAACCGACTTCGCCTTTCTGTGACAATTCCCCGGCATACCGAGTCGAGCGTTCGACATCAGCTGCAAGCCATTTAAGAGCCGATCATGCTGCGGTGATTTCGATGATTTTGGCATCGTTCTATAGGAAGGCAATGGAAACTACTTAAAGTAAGCTTAGTAAATCACAAACAGTCAATGCATGTTGCGGTTGATTGCAACGTCCTGTAAAGGACACGTAACTAACTGTTCTTTGTTCCTAGATATAAACAGCACGTCTCATAGCAAGAAGCTATTATGGGTATGTATGCGAAGTGTTAGAACCATCACAGTCTGTAAGTATGCGTGTACATAAGCATAGATGACCAGTCGTTCTCTCCCGTAGCGAACAACTAGAGCTGGCATCGCACCCTCATCTAACCAAGTTCAAGCCATTGTCCCAGTAATGCCCCAACCGTTACACCAACACGCCTGCTATTCCTAGATATACGCATGAAAATATGCTTTAACATATGCTTCTGATTACTGCAAAACAACATTATTATTCGTGTCCATGTTATAGCCCCAGTTCATATTTTTGATTATCCGGCTGTAATGGTTGACTAGATCGGTATACAATCGGTATTGTATTGGCGGCCATGTTTCTCCTGAACGTTAGGAGTTATTCATCAACGAGGAGAGCTGACCACTAACAAAGTTGTAGTGTATCCCGACCTCATTTGCTTGGTCGTTACCTGCCTGTGTCCTCAGATAATTTCTCGTTAGGACATCTATAATGACTCAAATGTGAAAAGAGATCGCGTTGTTAAGGAGTACTCTTTACGTTATTATTGTTTCTTTATCGACAAACGTCTCTTGCTATTTTTGCTCTTGGGTAATTTTATGCTTCCGCAAATTGTATAAACCACTGTCTTCCTTGAGGCTTATATCTATCTATCTATCCATCTATTTATCTATCTCCCTACCTACCTACTCACCTATCTATCTATCTATCTATCTATCTATCTATCTACCTATCAATCTATCCATCCATCCATGCATCCGTCCGTCCGTCCGTCCGTCCGTGCGTCTGTCTGTCTGTCTGTCTGTCTGTCGGTCTGTCTGTTTTTCTGTCCCTCTATCTATCTATCTATCTATCTATCTATCTATCTATCTATCTATCTATCTGTCTGTCTGTCTGTCTATCTATCTATCCATCCATCCATTTATCTATCCATCTACCCAACTATCTCTCTATCCATCCATTCATCCATCCACCCAGCCATCTATCTATCTATAAATCTATCTACATATATATCTACCTATCTATCTAGCTATCTACCTATCTACCTACCTATCTATCTATCTATCTATCTATCTATATGTCTGTCTGTCTGTCTATCTGTCTGTCTGTCTGTCTGTCTGTCTGTCTGAAGACGATCAGAAGCCTTCTGTTGTTTTTGCTCCCGATAGAGTTCATCCTATTTAACAAATAATGCTGAACCTAGAAAGCTTTGGGAAATGCCAGTCCTCACATGTATTCATCGTGGCACCCTTACGAACCATAGACAGAGTAACTAAGTAGTTGGAGGTGAAACAGAAACCGGAGCAACGGTGGCGGCAGCAACAGAAGAAGAAGGATCAAGAAGGAGGAGAGGGGGGACAACAATAATAATAACAATAACAACAAAAACAACATACCATTAACACGCTTGCACAAACTGATGTGGGACACAAGGTTGCGTGCTGGCTAGAGGCTCGCGTGCTGGCCCCATGGTCATGAGTTTGAATCTATATAAGGTCGGAATTTGTCAAATTGATCTGGGCTCCCGGGTCTAAGCAGCCTAAACTGGGTTCCAGGAAAATGTTCTGGGGGTGGGAGGCCCGGCGTTACACTGATCACATCACCTACCGGCTGCCGAATGGTCTATAATAAATATTGGTCTAGCATCGTATGCCCCACGTGTCTGTAGGCGTCTGAATGGACCGTTTACTTTACAAAACGACTTGAATGTTTGTATTTGAAAACTGTATTTTGTTTTTTGCAAACTCGTAAATTCAATTGCGAGCAAGTCTAAGTGACTTACAAGTTATTAAATGGCAGCCTGTTTACAATGACGTGCATGCATCAAACAATTATGCCATGTTTACGGAAGCCTCCAGCACGTGCGGTCGTTTCTCCGTGGCTGTCTATAAATTATTTATGAACACTCCGACAGAGATTTGGGAGTCTGTTATCAGTCGTGTCTGCAGGCGGTTCGGATAGCTATTCCTAGCCCAAGATAACAATTGGCCGCTCCAAACGTGAGCCGGATTGTGCCAGATACAAATCTGTTTAACATGTCTGTTATGTTGAGTTGCTGTAATTATAATGATGAACCTTTCACATCAGAATGGATTGCTTGGGTTATGAAAGAAACAACTAATATTATTTACCCAAATACATATTCAGCAGACATCTTTACTTTACTAGAGAATGCTCACAGAAAGACATAAGTCTTGTCTTCTTAAACAAGCGTGATAGTGTTAATTCCGTTTTCCTTTACTTAGTCCGTGAGGCGACAACGAGTCTTAGAAGTTTCTGGCCCCATAATATTCACATCATTAAATGCCACGTCGATTAGAGTCATGGTTTGTCATTGCACACGATCAAGTCTGTGTTCTTTTCATGATTATGTCAATGTGGCTAAGCCATCCATGTATTTCTGATTTTGTCTTCCCCTCGATTTTTTTCCTATCAATATTACCGGATGTCACCAAGTTTTCAAGTGTATTTCTTTCCATAACGTGCACGCACAAGAGTCTGCATTGTCCACGACTAATTTTTCTGTTCAAATTGTGGGTTTCATGTGTTTCTTGAAGGACTGTCTCACCTGTTTTCTCTCCATCGATGGCATGTTTTGTTTTGTTGTTTTTTTTCCTCAGAAACCAGACACCCACTGTGATCAGATGTTTCTCACATTGCGGCTCATTTTCCATTGACGTTTATATAACAGTATAGGTTCTATATAGCACTTTAATACACCTTTTTTCACTGCAGTTGACAGCTTTTTACTGGTATGTTTCTGGTCTATGTGTATATTAAGATTGTTTCCCAAGATAACGTTTACGGACACCCGCGAAGTAAGATGTACGGTGGACTGACATGTTAAAAGAGCTCCATACAATCTCCCTATTGATTGATTGATTTAATTCCAGAACCATCTTCATGACAGTGGACATTATCCATTAGTGCTCCGACTTGGATTTGTTCCTGGTCAAACTAGGGCGTGCCACGTGAGATCCTCTTTGTTCGTCTCTCTACCAGACCGCTGGGGATCAGGGGAATGTAAAACATATTGGAGTTTCTTTCATTTAGTCATGAACCGGGTCCTTTGTAGGCCATCTCTTTAATCACGGCCCGTCGGACTGACTTTTGATCTTTCGCTAATTCCCCTGCCTCCTGCATTTTCTTCCCAAAGGTGTCTTTAATGTCCTGTGCTCACTTTCTTCTAGGGCCTATGCCTTTCATTACAGTATTGGTGTGTAAAACGTATAGGCCGCAACTGTTACTGCACCCGGTGGTTCTCATATTAGAGACTGACGCCCTACCGCTAAGCCAATCATTGTTTCACATCACCTTTTTCGTAGTGAATAATCTAACAGGATATAACTAAATAACCTGAGTGGACACATTGGTTGAATAACCGGACAGACGTATTATTAATAAACTATTGCCAGAAGTTCATCTTTACTATTTTTTTTAGGGTATTTGACATCAATAAATTCAAGGCTTGAGAACACTGAGTATGTTTGAGACCGTGTCATCCTGAGAGACAGCTTGAGAACTCATGCCTTAGTTTGATAATAAACACCCTCATAGTGAATGGCTAGCCTTTGAAAGTAAAAACATTGTTAAGGTTTACTCACTGACACGACACTTATATTCTCCTGTTTCCAAATAAACGTGTGTGTCTCTGGTGGCCGAACGGATCCGGTAATAACTGTCTCGTGCAGACAGATTAAACTTAACCCGGTGCGAAAGAGGGGGTCGCGCTAGTGCAGTGGCAAGTACGCTTGCCTGTCAGCACGGTTGTCAAGTTTTCAAAGCCCGCCGAGGTGGGTTTTAATTGATCTTGGAGTCCCAGGTCGGCTCAAGAGTAAAATAATATCAGGAAATGTTCTGGCCAGTAAAAATGGACGGTGTGATATTGGCCAAAACAGCTATTAAGTGCTTATTGATCTATATGAGGTTATAGGGCCCATTGGGTGCTTATTGATCTATATAAGGTTATAGGGTCCATTGAGTGATTATTGATCTATATAAGATTATAGGGCTCATTGAGTGCTTGTTGATCTATAAAAGGTTATAGGGCCCATTGTCTGCTTTTTGATCTATATAAGGTTATAGGGCCCATTGTCTGCTTATTGATCTATATAAAGTTATAGGGCCCATTGAGTGCTTATTGATCTATATAATGTTATAAGGCCCATTCAGTGCTTATTGATCTATATAAAATTATAAGGCCCATTGAGTGCTTATTGATCTATATAAGGTTATAAGGCCCATTGAGTGCTTATTGATCTATATAAAATTATAAGGCCCATTGAGTGCTTATTGATCTATATAAAGTTATAGAGCCCATTCAGTGCTTATTGATCTATATAAAGTTATAAGGCCCATTGAGTGC
This sequence comes from Cepaea nemoralis, assembly GCA_014155875.1. Classification (NCBI taxonomy): domain Eukaryota; kingdom Metazoa; phylum Mollusca; class Gastropoda; order Stylommatophora; family Helicidae; genus Cepaea; species Cepaea nemoralis. The sequence continues at coordinate 154,240 of JACEFZ010015869.1, forward strand.
ATTTTGATCTATATAAAGTTATCGACCTATCACATTTACCTAACTCTCCTTGTGGAGTCCAGTTTAACAGTGTGAAAGAAGTTAACATTAAAATATAAACTATGAATAATGAGTTAGTATAATAAGTGTGTGGACAAACCGGGCTCAATATTCAACTGAGATTATAATCTTTTTAATGGAAAACATATAATGAATAGAAGGAGATGGATAAAGCGTGGATTGTGATACAATAGGAGAATTTAACACGTGTTTGGGACTAACCAAGTTCAGTAATCAGTAGGGATTAGAAAGGGTTATAGCACAGACTGCTTGCAATATGGGTTAACGTGGCAACTAGTTGAGACATTCGAGTTTGGGTAGAATAAGTGACTGTAAGAACTGGCTGAAACATTAATTACATCATCAGTTTGGGTAGAATGGCTGCTGTAACAACTGGCTGAAACATTAATTACATCATCAGTTTGGGTAGAATGGGTGACTGTAACAACTGGCTGAAACATTAATTACGTTGTCAGCTTGGGTAGAATGGGTGACTGTAACAACTGGCTGAAACATTAATTACGTTGTCAGCTTGGGTAGAATGGGTGACTGTAACAACTGGCTGAAACATTAATTACGTTGTCAGCTTGGGTAGAATGGGTGACTGTAACAACTGGCTGAAACATTAATTACATTGTCAGCTTGAGTAGAATGGGCGACTGTAACAACTGGCTGAAACATAATTGCATTTTCAGATTGAAAAGAATATGTTAATTTACGAATTAGCTGAACCATTAGATACATTGTCACCTTGAGGAGAATGTGTTAATTTAAGAACTGGTTGAATCACTAGTTAGACTGTCAGCTTGAAGAAAATGTTTTAATTTAACAACTGGTCGAATCATTAGTTACGATGTCAGCTTTGAGAGAATGTATTAATTTAATCATTGATTGTATTAGGGGCGTTCATTTGAAACCCGTTCCAATGGCTTTATCACAAAAGCATGAAATAAACAATAATAGGTATGGTGGAATTAAACAAAGCATTAATTTTGAATGAATTATGCACCATGGTTTGGTCAGAAGAAGTCGCCGTAGGCATTCAGGCAAGCATCCCATTGCTTAGGTAGGCGGCGAATTGCCGTCCGCAAAAAAGTATTGTGGTTGCTCACTGAACCAAGTGTTTACCGCGTTCATTACGTCTGCATCTGTGAGAAATCGTTGCCTCTTGAGAGCTTTTTTTTTAGAGGTCCGAACAAATGAAAATCACATGGTGACAAATCAGGAATATAGGCTGGATGTTGCGGAATTTCTCACTTCTTCCTTGCTAATGATTCCTGCACAATCTTTGCGACATGCAGACGAGCATTATCATGCAACAAAATTACACCGCGATAGAGCATGCCGGATCGTTTATACTTAATGGCTTTTTGCAGCTTGTCTAGTGTTTGCAAGTAGTGGGTAGAGTTGATGTTGACACCAGGTTCTTTAAAGTTGGCCAACAATAGCCCTTCAAGGTCACAACATGAGCTCAGCATAACCTTACCAGCGGAAACCTGTAACTTGATTGTTTTGGCTTTTGGTGATCCAGCATGCTGTCTGATGTCTGGGTTGATGGCTAAATCCCAAAGAGAGAAAAGGATACTAAGTTCCTCTTTCCCAATGTGATCCTGCCGGTTTAATTATAAACTGTCAAACTGTCATTTACTGCCAATATAGTACCTTGCGGTGCATGGCAGAGGGGTCTTTGAGCCTGAGGAATTAGGGCCGCCTGGCTAGTGCAGGTCGCCGCGAACTGTGCAGGTTAGGATTTTCTTTTTGCCCCCGAAAGAAATAAATCCCACACCTTACCGAGGGATCGAACCCAGATCTCCCGAAGGAAATTCCGGCGTGTAGTCACTCCGCCAGCCGCCCGTTTAATTATGTTAACCTTTAATGGCTCAGTTGTTTGAGTTCATAAACAGAGTTTCAGAGAACTAAGGAATACCTCTAGGAAAACAATTATAAGAATTTCCCCTTTATACCCAAAATCCCCTTTTGGTGGTTCCTTGCCTCTCCTCTCTCAGTTAACCTAATTTTATCTAGGGTTGTTAAAACAATTGACTATGACAAGTAAAAGCACTCAATAAATGACATTACCTCATTTTTATGATTTAATAAACATAAACGTATATGGTAAGCATTGCATTAATACAAAAAATTACAATCTTATTCATTCAATAAGGACATATGCATGTAATGATAACAATACATCATTTATGTGCTACACATATTGGTTACATCACCAACAATAACTCTGTCGGCCAGTTACATGTAATGCTCATCTTCAACTGGCATGAGGGTAACTGAAATGAAGAAATATGCACTATGGATTCTCCAGTTCTAGGTTTGTGAATCCCTCTGGCTACAATTAATGGATGTATGTTGTTTTCTTCTTCGTGTTGATCTGTTCCAGGTCTGAGCAGAATGTTGGTTCTATTTCTCCTTTGCTAAATAGACTAAGTAAATTTGGATACCAGTCATTTGCAGAGGAAATCTTGCAGGTGAATAGCTGTCTGACTACTCTGTCAAGGGCATCACTCTACAAGGTGCTCACTCAACAATGTGCTACATTCACAAAGTGCTGTACTTAACCACTATCTGAAATTTCAGCAATCAACATACATCTAATCATACCATCAATATGATATATAAATGTAATGTTGTACTTTTCAAGAAAATAACAAGTGAAATCAATAAAAGGAAGTTTGTTTCTAGAGAACAATAAAGATAGGAGAAAGATAGTCTTGGTGTTCTCAATTGGTTATCACCAACATAATTGTTTGCTCTCCATCCCATCTTTCACTATCAGGTGTTCAAGGTTTAAACTAGCAAATGTGCAGTTTCATCTTCACCTATGCCTGTCTTTAGGTCTCCAGCTTAAGTAATACCTTGATTGATTTGGAATTTGACAATGATGTTGACCATCCTCTTCTGTACCTAGTTATCTTCTCTCCATCTTCTTCCATTAAAGAAAAAGGGTCCCATACATTAATGGTTTTAAAAAATCATTCCCCATTGCAATGGGTATTTGCTTATAACCAATATACGTACATCAAGGTCTCAAGTCTTGTATATTATTCAGGTGAATTCTTTTCTGATCAAAAGCTTAAAGGCGAGTATCTTCCCTCCTGTTCACCGTGTCTATAATATGCTTTTGCCTTATTTATCATCATCATCATCATAATCATCATCATAATCATCATTATCATTATATCATTATCATCATCATCATTGTTATTACAATCATCATCTTCATTACAATCATAATCATTATATCATTATCATTATCATTATCATCATCATCATTATCATTTCAATCATCATCTTCATTACAATCATCAGGACACTAGCCTATATGTTGTAACATGAGTGATCTATGATAGAAAATGGGGTTTTGCTTAAGACACAAAACCAGATGCTTGTAGTACGGCGTGATGTAATATGGGTTGTGTCGTGCTTAGAGCACAAACCGAGATGAACGTACCATGAATGATATATTATACAAAGTAGTGTTATGCGTTGGAGTGCACTAAATAATTAATTAGTGTTTGGGTTATGCTGAACGTATTCTCTTGTGATGGACAGGACATTATACAGCAACGTGGTCTTCTATCATGAGATTGATTGCTAGCTTATACCATTTTCAGCATATCTCTTCATCTCACTCAGACTCATTCATCAGACATAATGTTCATATGTGCATGGATGATCATTTCACAATCATTCATCAGACACAATCATATCTGTATGTATGACAATCAAGCATATATATGTGCTTTACCCATGATAAATTCACAGATTCAACAACAATGCGATTACAATGAAATCTCATCATTCCACCATCCTTCATCAGAAATTATAATATTTTCCTGTATGATAATTGGTCATTCATACTGATGTGGTTCACAAATGATACATTCATATATGTTTAACAAAATTGAAATCACACATGACTCACCATAGACATGCTCTCTTCAATGACATCGACTTGTGTGATCATTAGGCCTACTTATGATATTCACAAAGGATGATTCGTCATGTTTAACAATAATGAAAATAGACATGTATCACCACATACTCTCGTAAGTTACGTGGAATTATGCGATATTTAGGCAACATTATGAGAGTCACAAATGATGACTACTCATGGTTAGCTATAATGAACTTACACATGGATCACCACATGCTCTCATTAAATACATAGATGTGTGTGATATACTCAATCCACATTCATCCATCATGAATCAAAGCCACTCTGTCATGGCTGTTAATTAAGCATTATTATGTGGCACAAATATTAATTCCACGTGGTTGACAATATTGAAAATACATTGCCTCACCATATGTGTGCTTTAACCTAACACCCACAATTATGATCCTTATAGAAATCTATTTACATCTCAGGTGCCCATGTACTTTTGTTACACATTACACTAATTTCTCTTACCAGTGTTGGCACGTGTTAAATAGTTTCTTCTTACTGAACTAAATATTCTTTGACTTCTTAAATCTTAAGTTACTCACCAACTTCTAAATTGCTGCTTAATGAGTTTACCTTCTCAAGAATACAATGTAAAACTAGATCTAATGCTTCACATTAAATAAGTTGTTTACTAGAAGAAAGGGAAACTCACTGAGTTGTCCTAATGTACAGTTTATCTATGACTACGATAACTGAATATATTATTTAGTTTCACTAAATTAATTTCTTAAGAACTAACCACATGGCATTAACACGTTGACTTGCCAATTCTTCTCCTGGGGAAAAAAGTTCACAGACTAAACTAAACAAATATAAATATAGCATTGTTTACCTGCATTCTCTTGAATGGCTGTAAACACTGACACTTTTTTCGGGCTTTAGGACTCAGCGTTGTTCAACTTGGCTGCAGGCTTCTACTTCTGTTGTCTTTCACGAATGGGTTTTTTTGTTATGCATTTGTAAATGTTGCCGGCCGGCGGTCAGTGCCTTCTACTTCGCGTCTTGACTTTGTGTAAAACGGCAAGATGTTTACTTGTGCGCCATCTTTTATGTTCTTTGATCCAGTCCGTCTTTTTCATGTATTCGCTCCGATTCGTGATCTGTGCGGTTTTCATCTGGGCGGTTCGATTGACTCTTTTTCCTCCAAGTTGAAATCATACCGGTGGTGATTGCAAATTATGTTCTTGTACAATACATAACATATATAGACAACATATGTAAAGAAACCAGCCAAGCAGAGACAGCAAGAATACCGCATGACGAGAACACAGAAGACGAACCATCTGCAAATCTAACCATTAGAGAACTCCTGTTTGCAGACGACCAAGCACTAATAGCAAAATCAGAAGCTGAATTACAAGACCACATGAATAGTCTAAACGAAATGTGTAGGGAACATAACATGAAAATTAGCACAAGCAAAACAGAGGTAATGACTATAACTAAAGAAGAACAAACAGCAACAATTCACCTAAACGAACATCCCTTGAAACAAGTAAAGAGCTTCAAGTACCTAGGAAGTATAATATCATCAAATGGCAGATCAGAAGACGAGATCGAAAATAGGTGCAATAAGGCAAATCAACTCATTGGACAAATGGCACCAATACTAAAGAACAAACATGTATCAATAACTACTAAGAAAGCACTTTACAACACAATCTTCCTACCAACTCTGTGCTACCAATGCCAAACCTGGACAATGACAGAAAAAGAGAAAAGAAAAATCACAACAACAGAAATGAGGTTCCTGAGAAGAATACTCAACGTATCAAGAAGAGATAAGATCAGAAATGAAGAAATCAGAACTAAAGTGGGGGTTAAAGCTGCTCTAGATTTTATTAGAAAGCAGCAAGTCAAATGGTTTGGCCATGCAAGTAGGCTACCAGTCAACAGCATGCCACAACAAGCAATGATGTACAGACCAGATGGAAACAGAGGAAGAGGCCGACCACGTAAACGTTGGACGGAGGGAATAACAGAATCCATGGGAATGTCGATATACGAAGCCCATAACCGGGCACTCTCACGAAGTTTATACTTCACCTCGACACCGCAAGGTACAAGAGGAACATGATGAGATGAGATGATGAGAAAATGGGGTTGGATTTGAGGATATCTTGACAGCTAGTAACGGCTTGTGAGACAGAATACGACACATGCTTCCATAGCATGCTCTCTCTTCTGCTGCTCGGCTCAAAGTGGTGACACCATGATTCACCGCCTGCCACTATGCGGAAGAGACATGCATCACCCTCCACTCTGTAACGCAGCAAGTGGTTCAAACACCTATCCCATGCGTTCCTCTTTTTGGTGGTCGGTCAACATCCGTGGTACCAACTGTGAACACACCTTCAGATATTGCAGTTTCTTACGAATGAACTTTTCAATTGTCCCAATCGACACACCAAATTCTTTCGCTAGCGAACGTATGCTTTGACAACTGTTCATCTGTACTGCTGCATCAGTTTTGTCGGTGATTATCTTCTGTTGCAACAATATGCGCTTGACCCGGCCGTCGAAGATCTGTCGTGAAATGACGTCCTGTACAAAACATCCGTGGCCAGTCTGTCACTGTTGTCTCCGACACACATTTGTTACCGCACGCTGCCTCCATTCTTCGATGAATGTCCACTGGTCGACATCCTTCAAATGATAGAAACTTAATCACCGCTCTTTTTCTCAACGGTAAGAAACAGAACCTGTGCATCATGGGACGATAAGCACGTGCTCTTTTATTCATTGGTCAGCACTTGTCACATGACTATGACATGATCATGTTCAACGTACCAAAATATGCGCTGTGCGGCTCGAACGGATTTCAAATGAACGCCCATTATATATTTAGTTACAGGGTCAGAACAGATTAAAATAATTTAAAAACAAAAAAAGATGTCAGTAATCTTAAAGCAGAATAGAATGTTTAATATAACACATAACTGGCACAGAAATCAGCGATGTAAAACATGGGGTACATGAGTCGAAGCAACAAAAATCTGACCATGCGTCAATAAAGTAAAACACTAGGCACTTCTTCTGCTTCTTCTTCTTCTTCTTCTTCTTCTTCTTCTTCTTCTTCTTCTTCTTCTTCTTCTTCTTCTTCTTCTTCTTCTGCTTCTTCTTCTTCTTCTTCTTCTTCTTCTTCTTCTTCTTCTTCTTCTTCTTCTTCTTCTTCTTCTTCTTCTCCTCCTCCTCCTTCTTCTTCTTCTTCTTCTTCTTCTTCTTCTTCTTCTTCTTCTTCTTCTTCTTCTTCTTCTTCTTCTTCTTTTTCTGCTGCGTTCGGCCGGAATGTTTGCACCTTTCGGCCGACACATCCGACTTCTTCACGCATTTGCTGACAGGGTTTACCTTCCCGGGAAACATTTGGGTACAATGAGTTAATGAAACACATAACTAGCACATACTCCAGCAAAGTACAATAAGTATAGAATGTGTTAATTTAACACTATGTTGGGATAGCTGTAGTTATAATACACATTTGTAGTCATAATACACATTTATTTCAAACATCAGTACAAAGGTCACAGTCTCGGGAACAGAAGATTATAGCCTGACGGGAAATAATGCCTGTATTAAAACCAACGTTCACACAACATTCCAGGGCGCTTCAGTGTTCCCAAACATAATTGACTATCTCTTATTTATGTTATTTTCCTTTTCCGTTTACGGTTATTCGAATGACGCAAACTGCGTAAATAGTTGAAGGCAGACAATCCGTTTTCATTCTGCAATAGAAAGAAGGACACTGCTGACCAAACTAAGGGATATTGACTACAACAGGGTTCAGGGTTGTGGTTCTCAACGTTAAAATAGGATAGATAAAGGTCAAAAAACAATAGGGACAGAAGCAACGTGTTAAATTTGTAGAAGACATCATGTTTTTGCTGGTTCATCATGAGAAGAATATTGCTTGGGTTGTCTGTTTACAGCAAAGCTGTTAAATTTGCCCTTTTAGGTCGATTTGGGTTGCGGGATAAGGGTATCCGCTAACAAACTGAAAAGACACGTCATTCCCTTCGTTAGTCAAGGGTATGCTAAGGAAGATAACGATGACTGTACCAGAAAGCAACGGCTTGAATCTCTGAAGAAGTCAAGACTGAGGCATTTTTGTGCCAGGACATGCGGATGTAAAACAAAAGTTACATAGCAGATAATCTTGCGGCTTGGCTGTTGTGGGGAGAGAACGAGCAATCCTGAACGTCCTCGGGCAGGAGCAAATGACTCGAGGGATGGACGTGACTCTGCAACTTTGACCAGACTGCAAGAAAATCAAGTCAAATGATGAAAAGCTTGATAAGAGCGCCATGCGGTGAACCAAAGAAGAACTGTCTACCAACACAGAACTGGTGACATCAGTCACCACCCGCTGACGCAGATACTAAGGAGGGGATCTGAGCACTTCCCAACTCGATATGCAATGATGATGATCTGTTGACTAGCTAACTAATTAACTCTCTTGGAAAAGGTGGGGTTCACGTTTAGTCTCCTAATCAGAGTAACGTGCAACAATGGAAAACGATGGTGGACTGAGTCTAAGAGCAGCCGACAGATAGTTATTGGTTGTGACCTAAAATCGTGACTGTAGGCAGAGGATCCCCTTTCTATAGAAACAGTGGCTACTGTTACCAACCAGTATGGTCACTGCCAAGAAGGAAAGTAATGGAAGACTACCATATTTTTAAAAGGATGGCTATACAATCATGTTCTAACATAAGTCCTCATCATCATCATCATCAAGTGCCGTGCCGGCTGGCGTAGGCGTTCATGGCTCTCCATAGATCTCGGTCTTTGGTTTTCTGGATCAACTCTGCTGCTGATATTCCTCCATGCCACCGTCTCAATCCATCCAGCAACACTTCTCGTGGTCTACCTCTGCCTCTCTTCCCCTCGATCTTTCCAGTTGTTACGATGTTCTCCAATGCCTCTCTTCTCATCACATGACCGAGGAAAGCTGTTTGTCTCTGTCTTATTGTTGTATATAATGTTCTAGTTTCATTAGCCTGTTTCAGGCAGTCGTCGTTAGTTACTCTGGCAGTCCAAGGAATTCGCAACATTCGTCTCAGGAACCACATCTCTGTTGCTTCTAATTTCTTCTTAATTTGTTCATTTACATTCCAAGATTCACTGCCATACAGCAAAACTGGTTCTACATAGCATTTCAGCACTCTCTTTCTTACATTCAGTGATAGTGACTTATTGCACTAAGATACTCTTCCTTTTCTGAAATGCGGCTTTTGCCTGCCCTATTCTGCTCCTAACCTCTGTTGTACATCTTCCATCTGATGTTATAAATGCCCCTAGGTATCTAAAATTATCCACTTGGTTAAGGATTTTCCCTTCTATTTCTATGTCACATTTTGGTGTCACCATTTTCTTTGATATTACCATTGTTACTGTTTTCTTGATATTCAAGGAGAGTCCTTTCCTTGCACTCTCTGTTACTACAACTGTCTAATAATTGTTGTAGGTCTGTTGAATTATCCGCCACCAATACTGTGTCATCTGCATAGCGTATATTATTTATATTATAACCTCCAACTAGTATTCCTGGCATCTCTTTGATCTCTCTCATTATTACTTCGCTATACAGGGAGAAAAGATCTGGTGACAAGACACACCCCTTGTCGTACTCCTAGCTTTATCTGTTCGTAACTACCCTCTTTATTTCCCATTTTAATTGCTGCTACTTAGTTCCAGTAAACATTCTTTATTATTCTTAAATCTTTTCCATCAATGTTGATATCTTCCAACATTTTAATCAGTTCATCATGTTTTACTTTATCAAATGCCTTAGTATAATCTATGAAGCACAAATATATGTCTCTCTGTTTTTCTATTGACCTTTCTATTAGTGTCCGTAATGTATAAATTGCATTGTTTGTGCCCTTTCCTTCCACAAATCCATATTGTTCTTCACTAATTTCCATTTTTATTTTCTTTTTGGTTCTTCTCATTATGATTCTGAGTAGAAGCTTAGTGATATGGTTTATAAGGTTAATTGTACGAAAATCTTCACAATCAATTGCTCCTGGTCTTTTTGGTATAGCTATAAATACAGATGTCAGCATATCACTGGGTAAATATCCACTGCTGTAAATATCATTCAACATTTTGGTTAATATATCTACTCCAAATTCTCCCAATACTTCTAATTCTTCTATTGTGATTTCATCTGGCCCAGCTGTTTTTCCTTTCTTCATACGTTTCATAGCGTCAGCGACTTCTTCTTTCAGAATAGGTGGACCTTCTAAGTTACTATCTTCTGTTAATTCTGCCCTTTCTCCTTCATATAATTCTCTTATATACTCATTCCACCTCTTTATTATAGCATCTTCCTCTAATATTATCTTTCCTGTTTTTGATTTCAAACACCCTGTATTTATCCTTATTTTTTTTCCTGTAAGCTCACTGATTTGTCTGTGCATATTTTTTGTATCTTTAATGGAATTTAATTCAATTTTTTTGCATTGCTCGTTTAACCAACTTTCTTTAGCCTTCCCACATTTATCTTTTATTTCTTTATTTATCTTAGCGTATTCTTGTTTGTCATTTTTATACTGTTTTCTTTTGTCCATCAGGTTTTAAGATATCTTCATTCATCCATTTTTTCTTAGCTATTTTGCCTCTCTCTGGTAATACTTCTTTGCTAGTTTGATGAATGGAGTCCCTTAACATTTCCCATTGTTCATCTATACTCTGTATTTTAGTTATTGCATTGTACCTATTTTTCACAGTCACTCTGTATTGTTCTTGCATTCTTTATCTATTTTTACAAACCTCTTTATTAAGTCTCATGTTCTTAACCATTTTTTTCCCTCTCTTTAATCTTACTTTTATTTGTCCACATAGTGGTACATGATCACTATTACAGTCAGCACCAGGCATTGTCTTTACATTAATTAAAGCATTTCTAAATCTTTTATTAATTAGTATGTAGTCAATTTGGTTGCGTATTTTCTTATCAGGGCTTATCCATGTGTACAGTCGTCTTTTATGGTGTTTAAACCATGTTTTTCCAATTATCATATCATTGATATTTGCCCATTCTATTAGCTTTTCCCCTCTTTCATTTCTTGTACCTAAACCATAATTCCCCACTACATCCTCCATTTTTCCCTTTCCTACTTTTGCATTAAAATCACCAAGTATTATCTTTATTTCTTGTGATCCAATTTGAGCCATCGCCATTTCTATTTCGTCGTAAAAGTGTCCTCATAAACGGTGCATAATATAGATAAGCAAGATAAGGAGCGAAAAAGCTATAATCGACTAACAAAATGCTTCCTTTGCAAAGCGTATGGCCACTGGCGTCATGCTTGTAAAGGCAAACAAATGACTAGAAAGGCTAAGGCAGCCATGTTTGATAGCTCTTCCTCAGATGAAGAAACATGTGAAAATCATCCTGTGAATTCAGCACAGGCCATTGATGTATTTAGTCTTAACAAATGTACCATCATGAAGATGGCCTACTAACATGCGGCCATACAATACCTATTGCCAATGAAGAAGCTAATTTGGTAATAAACTCCAGAGGTAAACTTAACATCCACCACGGATTTGTAAATGGCAAAGCTGCCACCATCTTACGTGATAGTGGATGTACTCTCATTGGTCTAAAGAGAGACTTTATTTTACCTTCAGATTATACTGGCAAACATGTTACATGCAGAACTTTCTCAGGTAACATTGAGAAATACCCACTTGCATGGGCATATATTGACACCCCATTCCTCACAGGAAAGGTTAAATGCGCAGCATTATCCAACCCATGATGCGACATAATTGTTGGGAACCTTCCTGAGGTAAATGACATGCCACATGACAGTGCAACATCACATGTCCTATGTATAGTTGATAATACTGTATCATCTTCAACTGACCATACTGTTGAAAATGTATTGTCACCTGTAATTGATTGTATGTTTGCCAATTCACTGACATCATCACATGAATGTATTGATATGAATGTAACACCACCATGTCATGTTGTTGATAGTGTAAATGCAGTAATTAGATCTGCTGCCAAAGTGCAAGATCAAATTGATCAGACTGAGGCTTTGGAAATGTTAAACAGAGTAATATTACCTCCTAAAACCATGAGGGAGAATTTCATAACAGCTCAAAAGGCTGATTTATCTTTGCACAAGTATTTTACTCTTATAGGCCAAAAGCCAAGACTTAATAAAAATGCTAGATGGCATTTTGCACTGAAAGATGGTATCCTTACACGATATTATACCAAAGGTACCAGCACCACAGAGCAAACGGTGTTGCCAACCGAACACCTCAAGCAAGCATTACATCTAGCACATGATATACCCTTTGCAGGGCATATGGCTTATTCGAAAACTAGATCACGATTACTTAATCAGGTCTACTGGCCCAAATTCTGCAGTGATACTAAGCAATATTGCAGAACTTGTGACATCTGCCAGAAGCTTGTTAAAAAGGGTAAACACCTGCAAGCGGAGTTACAAATTACAGATCTAGCAAGTAGACCTTTTGAAAAGATATCTGTTGATATTGTAGGTCCTCTTAACCACGTAACATCGAGAGGAAATAAGTTCATAATAACAATAATTGACCTCTGCAGTAGATGGCCTGAGGCGATTCCACTTAAGAACATAACTGCAAAGGATGTTATGGAAGTATTCTTCCATATTTTTGCTAGAGTAGGGTTTCCTGATACCATTCTCTCAGATCGTGGGAGCCAGTTCATAGCTGCAGCCACTCAAGCCTTTACCAGAATGTTAGGGGTAAAGCAATGTTTTAACAGCCCATACCACCCTCATTCGACAGGAATTATAGAGAAGATGAATGGGGATCTCAAGCATATGTTATCAAAAGTAACCCAGGAACACCCTGAAGACTGGGATACTTATTTACCCGCCATACTATTTGCATATCGCGAAGTACCTCATTTCAGTACAGGTTTCTCACCTTTTGAACTTGTATATGGCGCCAAACCACGCGGCCCATTATCTATGTACCATTCTATGTTAACTGAAAGTATAACTATTCATAAACCAGTATCATCATATGAACATGTCACATCATTGCGTGATAGGATAATGAAATCTTGTGTGTTAGCTAAAGAAGCACTGAAACAATCTGGTGCTATTTACAGACAGTATGCCAACAGAGGAAATAGGACAATAACATTGACACCTGGACAGGACGTCTTACTTCTTTTGCCAAGCGACAGACATCTCTTGACAGACTCATGGCAAGGACCGTATAAGGTACTGAGACAAATCTCGACTGTTGACTATGAAATAGCAGTGAAAGACAAACATAAAATATTTCACATCAACATGCTAAAACCGTACTACAACAGAGACGGAGACCAAGACGAGACAGCAGCAAGCACAACGATAGTAGACCACACAGACGATGACGAGACCGACGAAATACCGACCTCATCACTTGACACGACAAACTATCGACATGACATCAAGACAAATCCTAATCTGACTCAGACAGAGACTGACAGTTGCAGACAACTGTTACAAGACGGCGACATTTGGACGGAAGACGAAACTTCTTCTGACAGAACGGTTAACAACGATACAGCAGACATTCGACCGTATCAGACAACACGGAATGACAGACAAACCATCTAAAGTCAAAATAGCCTACCAAGAAATTTCATTTTTAAATTGTAAAATTTGGAATGGCTTTGTCATGACTGACGATAACATCATGTCAATAATTCTTAAAATTGTCGCTTCCTACGACAAAGAATTAAAAATGTCCTTGGTCTGTTAAATTATTACAGACAGTTTGGATCAAAATTTTGCCATATTCACGAAGTGTTTTCACTAACCTATTAACAAAATTGTACACAACAAATGCCTAAGACCTGCATTTACAAAAGTATTGTATTATTTTTCCAAATCCCATTCTTAAATTACCAAAATTTGTGTATTATTTTCAGATTAACAACGCACACGAGCTCCGTAGCGATTGGGGCAGTACTTGTACAACATCACGACCCAAATTCTCCACCCAGTTTACTCTGTGAGAACACATGTCGTAAGTAGAGACAGACAATAGTCCGTTGAAAATCATTGCTACAGGAACGCCTACCAACCACATAGTGGCGATATGGTCATTGTTATTGCAAGATTTCAGTTTCGAAGTCAGGCATATCTCTGGCACCGATAATACGATTGCTGATCTTCTATCACGATGTCCTTGCGACACACCCATAAGCCCAATGGTGTCTGAGCGCACACAGCAGATGAATGAAAAATCTGCAGAGTAAGATAACGCTCAGCAACACAGCGCATTATGAAATGTTTTTCAGTAACGCTGTACAGATTATGTGATAGGGACTACGTCCCATTGTAAATATATTGTGTATATACTTTATAATTATAGTAATGCATGTGATGAATACTTGTGTGTATGTGTTAGAAAGGAAACATTATTTTAATTATATATAACATTGTTACGAACAGTGCTACAGGAGGGCAAGACTTACTTCACCAGAACTGTGAAAATATCCGTAGTACCTGCCACGCAGAAAGTTCAGACGTATTTTAACCAGTGCGAGAGAGACTGTGACAGCTGAGTTCTACAGAACAACATCGTGAAAGAAATAGTTAATCCAGCAGCTGTACTTAAGAACTGTATCCTCCGTTCCTTTCAGTAACATCCAGACGGAAGAATATTGTGTTATCGACAACTTAACACACCAGCTGTGTATTTCCGGTGTTTATTAAATTTATGTGAAAAGTAGCAGACTATAACGTCATCCTCACAAAGAATTGACGATGCATTTAAACTTTGTGAGCTGAAAGATTACATATTTAAATTGTATGTAAGGGTTTTGATAGATGTAATCTGAGAATCATAACTTGATTCACTTGTTCACAATAGTGACATTTAGTTCGCTATTGTCAATAAGCATCAATCTATGACGCTTAGAAAGTAATTTTCTAATGTAATTTATCCCCCATTGATTTTATATTTGTTTTAAGGGAAACAATTGAAATTCGTAATAATATGTAACATGTGTAAAAGCCATTTTCAGGTTGCCAGGTTGGTGACACATCAAGATGACGTCACCTGTGCATGGTATTAATTACCCAAGTTGTAGACCTTCATAAGACTCTCCAACCAAATGAGGTTGAGGTCAAATGTTGGAGTCATCTTATAGGAAGACGGCTCGCAGTCTGACATGTCGTTTTTGCAATTTTTGTTTATCTGTCGAGAGGTAGTTGCGAGTTCGCTGAATAGCTACCGGACTGGCTGTGTCATATTACAACTAAAGGTAATAACCCATCGAGTGGATTGTACTTGATGAGTGTTGCTTCTTAGCAGCATTGATGAATGAGTGGATATAACTTACAATTATTTGCACATTTCAAATGTAAACTAAAGTGTCAGGTCAGACGACAATTAATGGGTCGATTCTGACAAGTTTAGTAAATAAACCATATATGTATATAGAGTACATGAAAGGCAAATGTCCTTTCATGAAATGGAGAGGGGGAGACTGTCATAATCTCCCCCATTAGTTCTACCGCGTCGTCGTCTATGACGCCTGGCGAATACAGCCAGGGGTCTACCGGTGAGCGACGCTAACCACACTGTGTCAGGAAGGGCCAGTCGATGAACGCATGTGAGACATGATCTCCACGCAGTGACGCAGGCCCGCGTAGTGAGACTCACAGCGTTTAGCCGGCAGACGGCTTGGGAGTGTTGACGGAGACAGACGTGATTGAATGATGCTCGTATGTATGAACGCCATAGAGAGAACGCCTGTGAGAAGATATGACTGTGCGCCTGTGAGTTGTGTAGTAGTGTATTGATATATTTATTGAATGTATTATTGCATTGTCATTGTATGATACATGTAAATTGTTGCGACGAGTGAGATGTGTGAATAAAGTGTTTGCATTGTAAGTGTAGTGCGTCACGTTAAGTCATTCTGTGACCGTGTTTTGTATCACACTTGTTGGTATGTACGAGCCAGTGTCCTTGCTGTAAGCAAGACTCTGACACCCACCAAACCTGCTCTACTGCCCGCCAAATCTCCTGCTACTGCCCACCAGGCCTCCTCTATTGCCCACCAGGCCTCCTCTACTGCCCACTAAACCTCCTGTTACTGCCCACCATGCCTCCTGCCACTGCCCACAAAACCTAATCTATTGCCCACCAAACATCTTCTATTGCCCACCAAACCTGCTCTACTGCTCGCCAAACCTCCTGCTACTGCCCACCAAACCTCCTCTATTGCCCACTAAACCTCCTCTACTGCCCACTAAACCTCCTGTGGATGTTGTCTTCGTCAAACCTCATGGAACAGAGATGTTCAATCTTGTACGACTTGAGGTATGGCGATGACTTTGTTTCATCGCTGTAGACCAGGGTTCATCAAACTTTTTTTACGGCGGGCCGGAAAACTGACAAAATGACGAGCGCGGGCCGGATACTCCTTCTGTACAATACTTGCGTCGGGCTCCGTGGCGAAGATCTTGCGGACGCGGTTCGTAATCCCGTATACCCACGTTCGAAATACAGCTGCCAGCGATTTGGCAGCAGACAATGTTGCGCTGGTTTTTACGCTATGTTATGGGTGCCGGTCGTTCGAAAAGCAATGGTTAACTACTGAACGTAAACTTGTGTAACAGTAAGTAAAGAGTACTGGGGTATTATTAGAATCTAGTGGGAAACAGATACAGCACGATTGAGCATCGAGAGTGAAAGGGAGAGAGATGCTCAATCGTGACGTATTGGGTTGGCAAGGGCAGTTAAGATCCGGCCTTTGTATTGAGTGGAGGAGAACATCGAACCTTTGTCATCTTATACCAATAAACGATATACGATCAACTAGAACTTGACTTGTGTGTTCTTATACACTGGTATAGGATGTAAAATGCTGCCGTATAACCAGGATACTGAATTGGGCCGTCCCGGCTACCACGCGAAGTACTAAGAAACTTTCAAAGAATGCATAAAACAGAAGGTATTTAACGTTTTCTCAGCTCGGTTTTTTCAAGGTCGGGAGACGCTGGTTGTTGTTTCAGGGAAAGGATGTCCAGTAAAATGCTGTAGTCAGTTCAGTAATCTAATCAACAAATAAAGAGGCTCGAAGGCTGTGATAACCCTGAGCAAATAATTTCTCAATCATGTAAAATTATGGAACTACTTTAACCTCATCAAAGGGCTTTCCTAGAGCCGTGGCTGAACATTAACCTCATCAAAGGGCTTTCCTAGAGCCGTGGCTGAACATTAACCTCATCAAAGGGCTTTCCTAGAGCCGTGGCTGAACATTAACCTCATCAAAGGGCTTTCCTAGAGCCGTGGCTGAACATTAACCTCATCAAAGGGCTTTCCTAGAGCCGTGGCTGAACATTAACCTCATCAAAGGGCTTTCTTAGAGCCGTGGCTGAACTTTAACCTCATCAAAGGGCTTTCCTAGAGCCGTGGCTGAACATTAACCTCATCAAAGGGCCTTCCTAGAGCCGTGGCTGAACTTTAACCTCATCAAAGGGCTTTCCAGAGCCGTGGCTGAACTTTAACCTCATCAAAGGGCTTTCCAGAGCCGTAGGCTGAACTTTAACGTTACCAAAGAGTTTTCCGGAGACCTTGTCGGAACTTTAACATTATCCACGGGTTGGTCCTAGTCGTTGTCTGAACTTCAGCCTTCAGCGTTATCAAAAAGGGCTTCCCATGACAGCGATCTGAACTCTGGAGTTTCAAAAAGTTACCATAACCTAACTTTTGCTAATTTAAAATCGCCAGCCACTTACGTTATCGCTATCTCAAAACGTCGATGATGTACCCCACCCGGGGTGAAAACAAAGATTACAAGATTCAGATGGGACCCAACCAGGGGTTGAAGATAATCCCGGCATCCCTAGAGAAGTGACGTAATTACCTGGGAGAAGAGACAGACTACCTGAACTCCGCGACGACTGATTTTTCGGCTGAGATGGGCTCCTGGCGATCGAGCGAAATTTGAGGCTGAGGCGAGGAAGGTACGGGCTTGAGCCAGAAACTAACTGTGCATTTCTATAATAAGTGAGTGTATTACTTAAATTGAGAAGTTAAAATTGTGTGGTACTCAGACCCAGAAACTAACTGTGCATTTCTATAATAAGTGAGTGTATTACTTAAATTGAGAAGTTAAAATTGTGTGGTACTCAGACCCAGAAAATAACTGTGCATTTCTATAATAAGTAAGTGTATTACTTAAATTGAGAAGTTGAAATTGTGTGGTACTCAAACCCAGAAAATAACTGTGGTTGTCTATAATAAGTGAGAGTATTCCTTAAATTAAGAAGTTGAAATTGTGTGGTTCTTTGCTTGCTTTGTTTCAGTATTTTTCAGCATGGCGGAACAGGACACCTTAGCACAAGTTGTGACGTTAAATTAAGAAATTACAAAAATGAAATTGGTTACTTGTATAAATATTTCAGCTTAGAAGACTCAGCACAGCACATATTTCAGCTGAACTCAGGACAAGTTTTTTTTTCTCCAGGTGCCAAAGAAATATACAAAAGAAGAAGTAGAAAGGTTGTTTCAAGTTGATAAATATTTAAAAAAGAAATGAATATGAATTTCTTGTGTGGGGAATTACAGCGTGTTAGTATATGGTTGGGGGAATTAAAGCTGTCAATTACGGAGGTAGAGAATTTTCTGAAAACGTTGAAGAACAAAACAACTAGACAGGACCCTTATAGAATTATGGTAGACAGTAATAGAGTAGGAAAGAATAACAGGAGACAGACATTGCTTAATAAAGACAGAAGACAATATGGTTATGACGAACCAAGGCCTGATCTATATAGAGTAAAAGACAGTGAGAACAGACGAAATAGTGAAAGGTCGGACTGGTATAGTAGTTATAAATACAAAAATGGGCGTGAGAGAAACATTTCAAGGAAATCATGGGACTGGCCCTCTCACAGTGCAACTGCTAGAAAAAGACGTGACGACTGGTTAGAGAAAAGACAAAGACAATATTTAAACTCAGGTGTAAGAGACAGAGTTGAACCAGTAAGTAAAATACAGATTAAACCTAAAATGGTTGCGAATGTGACTGGTAGACAGGAAAAGAAGACGACGGTAGTAGTAAAGAAAAGAAATAGAGAGACACAGACGCAAGCAGGTAATACGATAGAAAGTAGTACGCAGACTCAGGTACAATCAGTCAGCAAGATAACAAAGGGAACTCAAACTGATGTAATAGAGACTCAGTCAAAACCAACTCATTTGACTAAGAGAGACAAGGTTGAAGTTAGGAAAGATGGACAGACAAGGACCAAGGACGAAAGGAAGTCAATGAAGAAAAGTGTTAGTATGATTGTAAATAGAGGTAGTGCCATGTCAAGTTCTTCAGCTATAGACAAGAAACTAGTTCCCAAATGGTGTAGGAATATTAGCTGTCAGAGTTCAAGTTACGGAGAAGATATTCCTACAGCCGAATATTATAGTGATGCTGAAACAGATATTATTACCGATGATTCGGAGAATGAGAGTGTTGCACTACGAGCAGATCCTGAATTGAAGAGTGTTGTTCCCTCATACGGAATAGTGACTGGTGGACAGACGGATAGAGTTTTGGTTAGTGACTATGTAGGGAAGGCTAAGGGACGAAGACCGAGAAAGAGAAAGAAAGCCAGACGTTTTAAAGATGACTATGGGAATAGGGCCGACGTGTTTGCAGTAAACTATAACGAGTCTGATGGTGGAACTATTATTAGTGTGTCATCTGAAGACGAGATGGGAAGGTATAAACGTTACGTAAGGTACACAGGAAACAGTGAGCAGACTGACGCAAATAAAGGAAATAGAAGGAACTCATTTAAGAAGAAGAATAGTGGTAGACAGTTAGCGGGAATTTATTCAACGACAGAAAGTGATTTAAGAAAAATAGAAGACCTTAGGACCTTAAGACCTGAGTACTTTAATAAGTTGACAACAGATAGTGAAGATGACATTATAACTGAAAGACGGGTGAATGTATTGAAAGACAGTGAAGTGTTTAATTTGGACACACTATATAACGGTTAAAATTCCTTGGGTGAAGAAGGAAAATGAAATAGTTTTGGCTTATGAGAAGAACTCCGGTTTGAGAGTATAGGTATATGAGCTGTCTAAAATAGACAGATGAATTTTTTGGGGTAGCGTGGTTCAGGGTAGGTGATAGTGATGTTGAGGATAAGGAAGTACGGCAAATGATATTCCACGTGGATTACGTGATACAAGATATCTACTGTTTGGTTACGAGGTAGAGAGAGTATATTAAGTAAAATAGGGTAAATTCAGGACAGAATTAGTAGAGGGTGAGAGATAAATTAAGTATGAATGTTAGTATTAGAAATAGTTTGATCCAGAGCTATGACATGATGTCTGAGATAGTTTTGTTTGTTGGTTTGAGTATTGTTGACAGGTGAACCAAGACTGTCTGGTGAGGTGATATAGATTGAGGAGGCACTGAGTATCCTGTGTGTAAAATAGCCAGTTGAACGTGAGAATAAAAGTAATAGACTGTAGAAGTGGATGCTTGAAAAATACGAGTTACGTCGTGCTTGAGGAGAAAGAAGAAAGTTGTTGTGTGTGGAGAAGTATAGAATGATAGTTACGAGGTTAGTGATCTGTTGGAATGAAGTTTGTTTTGAAGAGATAGTAGATAGTGCTGTGAAAGCAATATAAGTTGCGAGATGTCATGTATAGGGTCTGACCTTCGTATAGGAGTAGAGATATAAGAAAGCAGTGAATTGAGAAAGTCCTCTAGATTAATTCGTCTGGTTATGCGTTGTTCATACGTGAGTATAACTGTAGTCGGACAGGTGTTCGTCGTGATGAAGGAAGTAGGAGAGAGATGTGATGAAATCGCCTGAGTGAAATACGTAGATTAAATGTAAGAGTGGCGTTAATATGTCTTGTGTCAATGTGTTTAGAGGAGATCAATACGTGTTTATATGTGGTGAATGTTGAGGTTACGTCTGAAGTGCTTTTTATAGTAATGATAGAGACACGTTAGATTGTCGAGATGCAAGAGTAGTCGGGAGATGAGAGCGAAGTTGTGTATCATTGTCCGTGTGAATATGAGAAGAGCGGTTGATAAGTAACGTTGATAAATCGTGGAACATAGAGCATGCGAAAATCGAGAGATAGAAAGAAAATTGTAATGTCTTTTCGTAGAATATCTGACCTTGGAAGGAAATTATGGAAGTTATATTCTGAATTAACATTCTGAATGGTTAGTATTCTTGACAGGAAAATGGCGAAGCAAGAGTGCCTAAGACTGAGAAACGAGGAAAGAGAGGTCTGCTGTTGGTTATAAGTGGCGTGGGTTGCAGTTCTGAAAGAGTTCCGAGAAATAATAAGAAGAGTGAAAGATGCGGAGGTAAACATGGTTAGTTAAATGAATGTTAGAGAACGTGTTACGAGGAGGGTGACCGATTTGACTATCGTCACGATGTAAGAGTGATGTGAGACGTGAGGATAGCTTAGAGTAGTCGTGGTGAAATGTGAAGTAATTGCGTCGGGTAGACGAGAAAATTAGAAGTAGAATTAGTTGTTTTGGTGAGAGGTCTATAGTAAATAGACAAGTTCTTTTGATGGGAGTAGCGTGGTGGAGATACTGTAGTTAACAGTAGTGATGTTTGGTACAAAGCCATGGGAAACAATTGGTGTGCCGAGCCACAGGTTAAGTAATAAGTAGATGATGGCTGGTACATTGAGATGACATTGGAATAACTGTAGTTTACAGTGCTTGCTTATGAGGATATTTTAGATGTTATGATGTATTAGGAATTAGGCTGGAAAAAGATAGAAAATTGTGAGGGGAGATAATCAAGGTTTGACTTCCAGAAAAAGAAACGGTCCGTTGTTGAGTAGTGATTTTGGTTGTTCCGCGTTATGATGATCTGTAGATAACAGATATAAATATATATATATGTATATGTATATAAGGATTTTGACATTCATGCTTGACATTGAGTTGTTTTGGTTTTATAACAAAATAGGTATGAATTGTAGGAAGAAATAGGTGTTACAGTGATTAATATGGGAGGCCAAGGTTGATGGGCCACTGTACATAGTAATTTGAAGGGAGTTGTATTTTTTTGAAAACCTTCTCTTTAGCGAGAAGACAATTGTTTTATTACCTCATGTATAATGTTTTTTTGCTTGATTTGGTAAAATGATTGTTATTATTTTAGAATAGGGTTATTGTGTTCTTAGACTTTTATGTGTAAACTACTGGTCCGTAAAAGAGACCTGTAGTAGTAGGTAAAAATAGATTAGGATGTATGTTGTATTATTTTAATCATCGTCACCATCATCATCACTATCATCATCATACTTTTAGTTGAGTTGCGGGGAAACATAAATGATTGTTACAAAAATTTGGGGGGGGGGGGATTTGATGTCCTGTTGTGATTTTATTTCGCTGTTTTGTGTGGTAAATAGTAGTTATGTTTAATTTACAAGGTTTTTGTCTAGAATAAGACAATACAGGGGGCTTTAATTATGACCCTTCGTTCAGAAAAGAGTTAATAAAACTACGGAGAACTAATAGAGAGACACATTCTCTCTGTGAAGAAGAAGTTCATGGATATTTTGATGCTGTGATAATCAGCGTAGAAAGGTTAAAATGGCTACTACACAAGTAAAATAGTTGTGGGAAACTTTAGAGATACACTAAAGTAAGCATTCATTAGAAATATATGGGATTAGAAGCCACATGGGAGGAGAAAAGATTAATGAATATAGCAGTAGAAAAAAAGAGGGGAAAGTTTTGAACATGGTTTCCGGGGGGGTCAGATATACACGAGATTGCTGGGTAATAGAAGAATAAGAAAATTACCCCAGATGAAGAGTAAACATGAATTGGATCCATGTTTGACTAGACACTGTGGATAACAGTATAATAGTAAAGGGTAAAGTGTGTAAATGAGAAATGAACATAAGGGGAGACATAGTGACATGGGGTGTTTGTGGGTCCGTAATAAAGGGACTGAGATTAAAGTTGATTACAAGCAGTCACAGACATGACTGGTTATTTTTGCTGCTGTAGATTACGGCATGAATTATGAATTGAGAGGTGGAAGATTTTAGAAAGACATTGGGTTACATGGCCTAGGCAGGATGTAAATGTTTATAAGTGGGTCAGATTACAATGTTGTGTTTGATGGTTAATATTTAAGGGGAGATTTCAAGGTTACTAGGTTGCTGTTGATAACGGCATAAGTGGAGCATTTTAGTAGATATCCCCATAAGAAATGGACATTAAGAGAGAACCTGAGGTATTGGAGAAGATTAGTTATACGAGGTGATGAGGTTATGTGAGGTGTTGTGTATAATGTTGGAGGAGGTCTTAAGGGATAATAGACCCTTTTAATTGTGTTTTCGGGATGTTTTTTGTGGTTTACATTACAATGTGAGGTAGTGTCTGACACTTAGAAGTGAAGAATATTTTTGGGATGATGGTTGGATAGCAGCGTAAACGGTTACCATAATGAGTGGTACTGGGGGAGATATAATGGTTTAGAATTTATTGCATAAAATCTCAAAGAACATAGGGGTGTAAAGGGGTGTGTGATTTAGGTGAATGTTGTTTTTTTGAAAGAGTTCTATATCTTCTTTTAAATTCCGGTGGCCACCGATTCTTTGTCTTCCTATCGTGTGAAAGTAATTTCAGGTTAGTTGAAAGTGGGGGATTAGTAGCGTTGGTGATAAAAATGAGTTGGTGTTAGTGTTTGAAATTTTAAGCAGGTTACTTATGAAGAGAAGAAGGAGTATTTAAGAAGACGTGTTATGATGTTATGATGTATTATATAAAGTTGAATTTGAAATGTTATTAAAGATATGTAAATATGTTTGGTTGAAGGCCAGGAACGAAGAAGAAGTGGGTTGACTATATAGCAGGGGAAAGAGTTAAAGAAATAGAGTGTTTAATTAAATTGGAGTTGGTTTGGGGAAGATTTGAGGAACTGTGAGAAGTAAGAATAGAGTGTGGGGATTAGGAGTAAAGATTTTTCCTTTATAAGGAAAATTCTTTATTCAACATGGGGAGGTGTAACAGTAAGGGACGAGTACTGGGGTATTATTAGAATCTAGTGGGAAACAGATACAGCACGATTGAGCATCGAGAGTGAAAGGGAGAGGGATGCTCAATCGTGACGTATTGGGTTGGCAAGGACAGTTAAGATCCGGCCTTTGGATTGAGTAGAGGAGAACATCGAACCTTTGTCATCTTATACCAATAAACGATATACGATCAACTAGAACTTGACTTGTGTGTTCTTATACACTGGTATACTTGCCAAGACATCAACAACAGCAAACAATGCTGGTGTTGACTGTAAACGTCCTGTAAAGGATATACAACTAACTTTAACAATAATTTCAAGCTAGAACGAAAGCTCTGGGAAAAAAGACGAAAAACTAAGTTAATCATGGAAAGGGCGTGCAATGCACATAAACAAACAAACAAACAAACTAAGACAACCAACATATTTATATTTATTTACTAAACAAAGTTATCAAAGAAGGCGACGTTAGCAAAAAGATAGTTACATCAGTCATATTGTACATATATCCGAATCTCACAAACTAAGCAGCAAAAGAGGATAGTGAGTTTTGTGAAACTGACGTGTGGCTTTCAAAATACCATCAATGTTTGGTTTGGAATTGCTGCATCCAATCAAGAGAATTGCTTTCAAATGTTCATCAGTCAATCTCATTCGATGTGGTAACTTCACAGACTTCCTTTTTGAAAATGTTAGCTCACAGACATATGTTGTTCCAAACAATGATGTCATACCAGCGGCAAATTTCTTAAGTTTCGGAAACTCAACATCAGGTAAGCATCGGTACTTCCTTCTCAATGAGCTTCAACTGTAATTCAACTGGCACACCATTAAGGTCACAATCAAACGGATTCTGGAACTGAAGGATGTCACTCTCAAATATGTCAAGATCTGAAAATCTCTCCAAACTCTTTGAAACAGTGAAAATGAGAAAGGTTTTCTCCTTCCAGTTGTGCTTCCAACAATGACAGCTTTCTTCGAAATCCTTTGATGGTTCTGTAGAGATCACAGATGAGGTCATCCTTTCTCTGAAGTTTCAAGTTCAGTTCATTCATATCGACCAAAATTGACAACTTTGACAGCCAGGTAGGATCTGACAGCTGCGAATCAGCTTTATCTTTTTCAGTGAGGAAAACATCTATTTCGTTTCGGAGCTTGTAAAAAAGAAGCAGGACTTTACCACAGCTGAGCCCCTGACTGATATGTGATAAGGCAAGTCACAGAATTCAGAATCAATTTCTTCAAGAAAAGCCTTGAACTGACGGTGAATGAGTGCATGTTCCCGAATGAAGTTCACAGCAGAAACTACTGGTTTAAGTACACAAGAAATATCTAAATCTTTCCCACAGAGTACTTTCTGATGTACAATGCAGTGTATGAACAGAGCACCCGGAATTTGCAAATCTTCCAAATGAGTCCTGATCTGCCCCAACAGACCCTTCCTCACTCCAGTCATGTTTTTGTCCCTCATCAACCGTAACACCTCGAAGCTGATTCCATCGAAGGTTATAGTCTTGGAAAATTGTTTGCACTTCCACGAAAATGACTTTCCCAGTTGTTGTTCCATGCATGCTGCAAACGGACGCCAACTCTTTCGTTATCTGAAAGTCCAAATTGACACCACAAATAAACATGAGACGTTGTAACGTACTCGAGAGATCAATAGACTCATCCAGCGCCAGAGAATACTACAACAAGTTCCTAGCTTTCTCACGTATCTGTAGCACTATGTTCTCTTCAAGTTCTTCTGTTCTCCGCACAACTGAACTTGCCGAAAGGCTGATAGTTCCAAACAAATCGTCTATCTCAGGACACAAGTCATTTGCTGCTTCGATCACACACACTCTTTAATGACGTTGCCATCAGTAAACTGTTTTCCTCGTTCTGCCATCTTATGCACTGTTTTGTAACTTGTAGAGTGACAGATTAATTTTCAGCAAATTTTCTCGTGAAGAGATTTCTTTGCGTTTCACAACCACGTTTAATGGTTTCATATTTCCCAGACAACTTTTAATATGTTGATGGATGTTTTGTTTCGTAGTGACGCTGAAGATTGTACTCTTTCAAAACGGCAACACTTTCGCTGCATATTACGCAGCTGGTTTTCTGGTCCTTTGTTTCCACAAAGAAGTACTTTACTCCTCACTCGGCGTCCACTTTTCTTTTCCTACTAGCCATAATTAAGGGTGAAGTACACGGGATCTGAAAATGAAAAAGACATTACATTAGAAACATAATTACAATCCTATTGAAACACAAGAAAAGCAGAGGACTAGGGGTCACTGGTGAAGCTACAGCTCATCAAATGTACATATACAGTTTATAGGTACCTTTGTGTAACCGCACAGAGATGATAGAGATAATAGCACAACGCCGACTGTTCATGGGCCGTAGAAGAAGAGAGAAATAAGAAGACAGAGAGAATCTCATTCTATCTCTACGGCTAACAAGAATAAACAACGATTTAGAGAAATCAGAAGAAATTCAGGTCAGTGTACAGGGAATCAGAATAATGTAATTATAAAGATACAACAACATCTGAGTAATAATGCCAATACCCTAATATATAAAATTCGTGATTAGATGCAATGACAAAATAGGCATCCCCATGAATAAACATACACATGATCATCCTTCACAGTACCATTGATATTCCATCACAGCTTGGGTAGTCATCCAACACAGTACCAGATAGGAAAATGACTGCCGATTCCATCAGAGATGAATTGGGTGTTTCGTGGGGGACTGGTGTGTTGACATTCTGGCGGCGGCATTATGCACAGTGTATCTGTGCGGGTTGTAGTCTGATAGAAAGATATCCTCCAACGCTGGGCAGAGCATTTCAGCAAAATCTTAAATGCAACTTCCTTCTTCGATGATGAAATCATCAATTGCCTTCCTCAAGTTCCCACCAATGAGACTCTTGATGACCTGCCAACCATAGTGGAAATAAACAAAGCCATCCAGCAACTCTCCAGCGGCAAGGCACCTGTCCTGACTCCATCCAGCAGAGATATACAAGGCAGGTGGGCCGGTCCTAACAGAGCAGCTTCACCAAGTCTTCACAAACATATGGATGAACGAGACCATGCCACAAGATTTTAAGGACGCGTCAATAGTCCACCTTTACAAACGTAAGGAAACCGCCAATCCTGTGACAACCACCGAGCATCTCCTTGCTTTCAATTGCAGGAAGATACTCGCCAGAATTCTTCTCAATCGCCTCACAGCCCATCTCGATCAAGGTCTTCTTCCTGAGAGTCAATGTGGCTTCAGAAAAGAACGTGGAACTGTTGACATGATTTTCGCTGCAAGGCAGCTGCAAGAGAAATGTCAGGAACAGAACTGCGAAATGTTCTCCACTTTCATTGACCTTACCAAGTCTTTTGATACAGTCAGCAGAGAAGGACTGTGGAAGATTATGGCAAAATATGGCTGTCCACGAAAGGTTGTCCAAATAGTGGCGGCTATTTCATGACGGCATGCAGGCAAGAGTACAGGAAAATGGTGAGCTGTCTGAACCCTTTCCTGTCACCAATGGAGTGAAGCAAGGTTGTGTCCTGGCACCAACACTGTTCAGCCTCATGTTTTAAGCCATGTTGATGAATGCCTTCGAGAACGACGACATTGGAATAGACATCAACTACCGTATGGATGGAAAGTTATTCAATCTCAGAAGGCTGAAAGCTAAAACCAAAATTACAGCGGCACGTCAGAGAGCTCCTGTTTGCTGATGATTGCGCTCTATATGCCAACTCAGAGGCGGACATGCAACATAATGTTTCAGCTTTCTCACATGCCTGTGCCAACTTTGGGCTCAATATCAACTTGGAGAAGACTGTAGTTATGTACCAGCCAGCTCCAGGGAATAATCACATTGTGCCGAATATCAAAGTGAATGATCATAGACTAAGTGTTGTGGACAAATTTACCTATCTTGGCAGCACCCTGTCACAAGCTGCCACAATCGATGACGAAGTGAATGCAAGAATCTCCAAGGGCCAGTGCAGCCTTTGGCAGACTGTACAAGAATGTATGGGACAGAACTGGAATAAGCCTGCAAACAAAGCTAAATGTCTACAAAGCAGTTGTATTATCCACACTGCTATATGCTTGTGAAACCTGGAATGTTTATCAGCGACACGCTAGGAAATTAAACCACTTCCACACAGTCTGCCCGTGTGTTGCCGGGGCCCATAAGGGAAGCAAAGAATAGCAACACTGTAGCCAACCACGCATGTCGTAAGAGGCGACTAAGGAGGCTTGATGGTTCCGTCGCCCTGCTACTGAGTGAGTGCGTGGCGCGACACTGTGAGCTGTGAGTTTCGTGTGGAGTGCTTTTGAATCTGCCCAAGTTTTTATTTTTGGAATGTGACTGCATGTTCGGAGCGATGACAGGTGGCTATGTCCCAGAGTTTACCAGTTTTTGCCTTATGCAGAAATGCGTGGCTGCTGGGCTTCTGGTTGACTGCCACTGCCGTCGGTGATGAACTGTATGTTCGTGGACTGTGTAGGTGAACATCTAGGAAACATCCAGATAGGAAAATGACTGCCGATTCCATCAGAGATGAATTGGGTGTTTCGTGGGGGACTGGTGTGTTGACATTCTGGCGGCGGCATTATGCACAGTGTATCTGTGCGGGTTGTTGTTTGTCGAGACTCCTGTCTTTTCCACTTTTCACATTGGGCAGTGGGGAGCGTTTTGTGTGATATTCACTGGCACAGGAACGGAGCATAATGGGGACGACCCGTTGCTGTGAAGTTGGAACTGCGACTAACTAACTAACTAACTAACTAACTGCCTAAGGAAGCTACTGAAGATTAAATGGCAAGACAAGATTCCAGACACTGAAGTCCTAGAAAGAGCATCCATGCCCAGTATCCACACTCTACTGATGAAGAATCAGATTCGCTGGGCTGGTCACTTGACTCGCATGCCAGACCACAGGCTCCCTAAACGAATTTTTTACAGCGAACTGCGTTGTGGTAAACGCTCCCAAGGTGGCCAGAGGAAACGTTTTAAAGACACTCTGAAAATTTCACTGAATGCTTTTGGAATTCATCATGACACCTGGGAGGCTGCAGCCAGAGACCGAAATTCGTGGCGTGCATCATTGCGCAAAGGTACAGTCATATGTGAGGAAACCAGGACTGCAAGAGCTGTGAAGAAAAGGCAGGACAGAAAAACCACTGCAGGAAATCCTCCTCCAGAGACGTCAAACATTCTTTGTCCACATTGTCAAAGAACATTTCGAGCCAAAATAGGCCTTATCAGCCATCTTAGAACCCACGGCTCCACACCTTCAACCCCACTGGATGAAATGAATGGTCATCATCATTCTTGATGGACAAACAACATAACAGTCTGATACACAACACTAGCAATTATCAGACAATAAGATGGAACAAAGGTCATTCATTCAATAGCATGTCCTTTGCAGAACCTCGCTCCCATAAAACAAACCCCTTTTCCCCAGAAAAACC
>JACEFZ010015870.1:0-22500 GCA_014155875.1 Cepaea nemoralis
CTAACAGGTCACCCTAGTAGAGCCTGCCTGCTAGGGATGGGGCAGGAGATGTCTCACAGGAGTTCATACGCCTGGCGCCGCAACGCCCGCATACCAGTTGTTAAATATTTGTCAGTGAGTTTGTGATTGTGATTGAATATATGTATATGCGAGGGAGTGTGCATTTGTGTGTTATGGAGTGAGTGCATAACTGTGAGTTTGTGCAAATGATGTAAGTATGTATGCTTTGGCATGTGTGTTTTTACGAATGTGTGTGTGCATGTGTGTCTGCCTGTCTCATAACATGGTAATATACATTGTTTATGTTTACAATATTCATTTGGCAATGTTCTTTTCCTATGTTAATGTATCATGCACTATTGATGTACGAAAGATGAGTGATTGGAAGGGCCGAATGTAAGACGGGCCTACGTGGTCAATTTGTAACCCTTTAAAAAGTTCGTTTGTTCGTTCGTCCGTTCGTTTATGTCCTTTGGACCCGCACCGGACTGGCGTCTTTCTTCAATTTTCCTTCCACACCAGAAGAATGTGCAGCCGGCATCTACTTCACAGATTTGGCCTTCGCCTGCAGGTCGTGTCTCGCTCAAGGCTGCAATGTTGTACCTGCCCAACTCTCCCGCAATCAGTGCTGTACCATATGGAGACTCCGTGGCGATGTGATCAAGCCGCCTGACTCGGGCACCAAAGATTGTGGGTTCGATTCCGGGCCGCATCCTTCGGTTCGCGAGTGCATTTTTTCCGAGACTGGAGCTATGAAGTTCGTGCTTTGTGCGATGCTTTCCACGCTGCGGAAATTGACTGAGCCATATGGGATAAATCGCGGTGCAAAGAAGTCGACCCTGTCGACTTTTAAGCGACTTTTTAAAGCGATGTACGTCTCTCTCTCTGATGCCGCTCCGTGGCCAAAGGCTTGTGAACGCGGTTCGTGAGCCTGGTACCAGGCGTTCGAAACTCAGCTGCGACCGATTTATGCAGCAGACCGTGTCGCGTTGTGTTATAACGTGCTGGTATGGGAGCCGGTCGTTCAGAAAGCAATGGCAAACTACTGAACGTAACACTTGCCTAGTACATCAACAGCAGCTGAAAAATGCTGATGTTGACTGCAACGTCCCGTATGGGATACGCAACAAAAATAAACGTGTCTCTGGTCCCGTCTCGCCTTCCCTATCTTCTGCGTACATTCCAAGTCCCGAAAGTTAATGGAGTATGGCTACGTTTCTTTTGCTTTACCTGTTTTTACTTTGGTTTTATGTCGACCGCAGTTATAGGGTACCCTCAAACCGCGGCTGACTAGTTAGGTAATAATGGAGCAGACAATGTTTAGGGCATCTTTTCTAGCTACACCCTGGTGCTATGAAGGTGAGCAGTGCTTTCATATAGAGAGTGCTCAGTCGCTCAGGGAGCTGCCGAATCCCATTCCTCCTACGGTCAGTTGAAAATCCTGAAAATGGTCCACGACTCACATTCATATGATGCCACAGGAAAGATGGTCCACGAAACACATTCGTATGTTGCCACAAGAAAAATGGTCCACGAACTCTATTAATTTGCTGACGAATGAAAGATGCTCCATGACTCACATATATGTCTGAAAATCTCACTGAATGCTTTTGGAATTCAACACGACACCTGGGATACTGCAGCCAGAGACCGAAATTCGTGGCGTGTATCATTACGCAAGGGTGCAGTCACATGTGAGGTAACCAGGACTGCAAGAGCTGTGAAGAAAAGGCAGGACAGAAAAACCGCTGAAGGAAATCCTCCTCCGGAAACGTCAAGCATTCCTTGTCCATTTTGTCAAAGAACATTTCGAGCCAAAATAGGCCTTATCAGCCATCTTAGAACTCACGGTTCCACACTTTCAACCCCACTGGATGAAATGAATGATCATCATCATTCTTGATGGACAAACAACACACATGTGTTGCTTTAATAAAGATAGTATATGAATCACATTCGTATGCTGCCACAGGCAAGATGGTCCACGACTCGCATTCATATGTTGCCACAGTAAAGATGCATGTTCTGAACAAATATTATCTTTAATTTATTTGCTGGTGCAATATCGGCAGGAAATTCTAAATAAATGTTTTCTATGTCCGTTATAGAACGTCGGTGTCAATCCCAACATTTATTGGCCGCTTGTAATTTTCTAAGCAATTTTACGTTCAGTGTTGTTTTTCCCCTCATTACTTTCTTATACAATACTTCGAAATCACCTACGGCTGAATTCGAACAGCATGTCGGGATTGTGCAATGCGTTCATAACCTCTAAGCCACAAGCACATTTTCGATATCTAATTATATCATTTTTAATATGGTATTACAAGCAAGACCCTACCAGCAGATATGAAGGGGAATTTGAGGAATTCAGAACTATTAAAATAGTTATCGGACAACAATTTATTTTAGTTACAACTTCAAGTTTTCAACATTTACCGCCAGGCGTTACTGAGGATTACTCAGACACCAGGCAAAGAACAAAGGGGTTACATGCTAGTTTAATAATAGTATAAAAATAAAATTGTTTATGTCAACAACCGATGTGTCAGGCATCACAGGATTACTTCTCTCGCACCACACAAGAAACTTGCATGTCGTGTGAGAGGAAATGGATGATACATTTTATTGCCGTTGGCTCTTTACATTTAAAAAACAGTCGCTATCAAATCACACACAAAGCCACAGAATTGCCTATCACTAGTTTCCTAAAACTATTGCTAATCTCTATCTACTTGACTACAGAAAAAACTCCTATCGATACTAAACGAAGTGCTCGCTAAGAAGTCAGTCCCCAGTCTGACTTTCCTCCTCCGCGTGGCTACACAGCACGCGGAAGGACCTTGTGCGTCCTTCGGCTTTTTGCGTGCTGTCACACTCAGCACGCGTATCGCAGCCGTCTCCTGTTGAGTGGCTATCCACTTCTCCGTGGCTATCACGTAGTCGTGATTCTGCCGTGACCAGAGTACTAACATCTGGTCGATGCCTCCGTGTCTCATGAGAGAACTAGTTAATAGTCCCGCTTCCTATCACCTACCCTGCCCTTATATCGGGGCACTGTGTTACCTTTAATCTAATTGAGGTTGACCACTCTTCCCGGTGGTCTTCTATCTTGAGGCAGACCTCAGAACTCTGTACTCCAGTCTTTGACACACACCCTCCCCTCCTGTGTTGCGTCATCAACTTTGACTCATTGGTTGTGACGCAAGAGGTTTCAAAAAAAATTAGTGTATCTAATTTTTGTCAAAGACTGCTGATAACCTGGCTTTGGGTAACTCAATAGACTTCTACTGACTATTGTCACAATGTAGTATCACTTTACTTGGCTACTGGCAATCGCCACAATCTTGTCTGGTTGGCGTGAGCCCTCTTCTCAATCGCAATACTATATTAATTAGAGGTATGTCTGAACCGGACCGTTGTCTTATAAGACCTGCCCTCAAATAGTAAATTAACTCACTACCCATACAAAGTTGACTTTCTTAGGGTCAACACATGAATTGCTTCATGTCCCCCATATAATATTAAACAATCATTCCACAAGCTGTGTGCGACAGGCTTTACCTATTTCGCTTCCGCGTGTAAAGTTATCTTACACTGTTAAGTTAGTGTTTCGTCGTCTATTATGTCCCCTGACCCGGAGTTATCTCCCTTTGATCTACAAAAAATGTATGCAATTTATATGTTTGTTTTCCTGGATGTTTGCGTGTTTGGATCTAACTAATAGTATAATCTAACTTCTAACATGTGTATGTATCTATCATGTGTATGTAAGTTAGTTTTCAAGTGCCATAATTCGGTTAAATGTGGCCACAAACACGTGTATAACACTAATTTGTGACTACGTTCCCGTCTTATGAGACTTAAAATACTTTCTCTAAGATCTATACTAAACTACACACAACACATTCACGACAACACATTTTCAACTTCGAAAACAAACACCTGACGCAGAAAAAAATAAAAAGTCGCGTTGAGCGGCAGAAAAATCCGCTGACTGATCTCACTCTCTTCTGTATAATTTACATTTGCTCTCACTTTCACACTTCTGTCACACATCTTTTACCCTCACAATTATTTAAAAACCTTGGAGTGACACTGTACAAGTTTGGCTCAGTTTGACAAAGTTGAGCTTAATGACTGTGCGTAAATTGGTGCACGAGTCATGTATTTACAAACTATTTACATGTAAGAAAAAGGGTTGATGGTTTGTACCCTGGTATTATTAACCACTATATTCTACTGAAATAATACTCTAAATACTGAAATACTAATACTTGTTCTATAAATATGTATTTAATGTGTTACCTATTTTAATCTAATTTAAGGGAAGTAATCTAACTATTTAAAATGAACTTGATGTGAGATGAGTTATGTACCTTTCTGAAATGGGTAATGTGAAATGTAATGAGTTATGTACCTTTCTAACATGGGTAATGTGAAATATAACAAAATTATAAATAATGTTTTAAAGTTTAAATGAACAAAAAAAATATATGATTGATATTCTTATTCTAAATGGTGTAAATGATGTATGTTAAATTGTATAATCTTAATCCTATTATGGTGTAAACTAATCATAATACCAAATGAACAAGTTTGTTAAATGGACTGGTTCATTAAGATGGAATGAACTTAAATGAAATGAAACAAAGTGAAATGTAACAAACTAAATGGTACTATTACTATTTAAACTTTTTATCCTAGTTTATTCAATCCTTCAAAAATATTAATCCTAGTTTATAATTGGCTGTTATTACGTTTAAATACTATCTTAATCTACTTTTAAGCTAAGTAAGTGGGTAAATTAATGATCTATCTAAACTATTGAAAAAATGAAAACTATTATATTGTCTAAATCTAAATGTAAATTAAAGTGACCTAATCTAACTATAATTTATAACTATATTAAAACGTTATAATACATATCACAATGAGTATTTATATAAACATGGTATGTAAATACCTCAGGTTAGTCGTTGCCCTTAATGTTCAGAAATTGCTTTCATTGGCATACTATATATACAATTGTCCTGGGTATATTAAATACATTACACAGTCATACTTGTGTCCTATGGGTATTGCACCTGTAGAGTTCGCTGGTGTCGTAGACAAGTATTTTCGTGTCTGTTATTTATGTACTGTTCTGACACTTTTTCCCTGCTTAACACAGATGATTCACCGGAACATATATGGAGCTTAGTAATTAACGAGCTGTCTTAGTTCACACGGTGATATATTTATTCTCGGAGCACAGTTTTTATCTTGATGTCTACGGACACATGGTAGTTCACTGTTCTTAGTACCTAGTTCAGAACATAATGTACCCATTTATGTATTTGTAACATATTTCACATAGAATATTCTAATGTACTAATTTAACATCTATTACTCTACACTCTCATGTGGAATCTCCGGTATTTCTACCTCAGATGGTCGACTAAGGTTATCAGCCAGAATGTTGTCCTTACCCTAAATATGCTCTATACTAAAAGTATAATTTTGTAGTATTAGCGACCACCTGTATATACGGTCATTCCGATGCACACCACTTTGTATGACTGTGATTGGGGAGTTGTCAGTCTGGACAACGAAGTGAACACCGCTAGAAATCGATGCAGCTTCCTCACCGCATAGATGACGCTTAGGGCTTCCAACTCTGATATGGAATATCTGGACTCAGCAGGTGTGATCTTGCGGCTCACGTAGCAAATCGGATGGAAGATGCCATCATAAAACTGGCCTAATACTGCAGCGATGGAGACTCTGCTGGCATCTGTCCTAAGATAATAAACGAGCCTAGGATTAGGCAAGCGGAGGATTGGTACATTACTAAACAGGATTTTCAGTTTTGACAATGCAGAAATTAATAATGCATCTTTGACATCTAATTTTGCAGATGCTTTTAAAACATTTGAAAATACACTTGTAATTTCAGCTAAGTTGGTATGAATTTGCTATAGTAATTTTACTAACCCCAAAGGCTTCTGACCTGCTTCTTTGTTGTAGGCATGGTCAGGTTCATAATTTTGGTAATAATTCTATTGTCAGTTTTTAGTTGACCTTGTGAAATGACATGACCCAAAAAATCAATTTCTTTTAGGCCTAATTCGACTTTGCTCGGTTTGGACAGTGAGAACGAAGAGTCGCAACCTGTCGAAGACATGTCTTAGTTTCAGTAAGTGTGTTGTCCAGTCATCTGTATGGACACATATATCATCTATATACGTCACTGTATTCGTCACTCCATGAAGTAGATCTCTAGTTAAGCGTACGAAAGTGGCAGGAGCGTTTCGAAGTCCGAAAGGAAGAAAACGCCACTCGTAAAGTCCTAAAGGTGTTGAAAAAGCAGTAAGATGAATGGATTGAGTCTGCATAGGGACCTGCCAATATCCCTTAGTAAGATCTAATTTAGAAAAGATTTTGGAGGTGGACATGTCAAGAATAAGATCTTCGCAGGAAGGAATTGGTTCTGCGTCGATTTTAGTGACATTGTTGAGCTTTCTATAGTCCACACACAGACGAATTGTGGAGTCTTTTTTCTTAACTAGGACGATTGGAAAGGAGTACTCAGATGTAGATTTCAGGATAATCCCACTAGCCTCTAAATTAAGAATTTCCTTATTTAGATTTTCTCTATAGCTGAGTGGGATAGAGTACGGCCTGCATTTGATAATCTTAGAGTCCGAAAGAAGAATGGAGTGCTCGATTCTGTCCGTCCTACCTGGAATGTCAGAAAATATGTCTTTATACTCCGTCACTAATTCTATTAATTGTCGTCGTTGAACGTCTGTTAGTCCCTGTTCTATCCGTATGCTATCTAATGTCGCAGTCTTGTCCACAATTGGAACAGGTAGTTCCATTCCGTCGTCGTCTACCTGATTCAGTATGGTGGTGGTGCTAAGTGCGTATTCTGTAAGCTCACTAGGTGTATGGATATCGTCGGATTTGCCAGTCTCACTAACTAGTGTAGTTGCGTTGTGTACGTCTGTCGTCTGATCACTAGGTGTGGGTGCAATATGTTCGTCTGTCTCTACTTCTGTCTCCTGTCGTGAAAAGTAAGGTTTCAACATGTTGACATGAAATATCTTTAAGTGTCCGTTTATCGATATCTCATAGTCAACATCTGAAAGTTTTTGTATCACCTTGAAAGGCCCTTGCCATAAAGATACCATTTTATTATGCTTGTCTGGTAGTAGCACCATTACGTCTTGATCAGTTTCAAGTGTTATGGGTCTAGCACTTTTATTAGGACTGTGATGTTTGAGGATATCTGTACTGTTCACTGGAGTGAAACCATTCTTCTCCTCCCAGACAGATATTTCTTCATCTGTACAGTGTCTTAGCTGGGGTAGACACCCAAGAATTAAATCAGTACAAGGGTTGTCTAGTATTGCACAAGTAAAGGTACCAGAAAGGAACGGGGTGTTTATACGGGCTCTTGCCAGAGGATAGGTTTCTATATTACCAGAAAAAGTCCGGCATTTTACAGAGTCACCAGTATAATCCTTTGGATTAACAAGTTCCTTTTTCACACCAATAATAGAGCTCCCACTGTCAAGCAAACATCGGCATGGCTTCTCATTGACAATTGCAGAGTGAAACAATAAATTGCCTCTGGAGGCTATAACTGCATTTGCATTCTCTAAGGAGGATGTTACAATATGCCCACATGTAAGTTTGCCGTCTGCATGAAATTGGTGACATTGGTCACAATTGTCAAAGCTTAACACATCGTTCACACAACACACATCTTCAGATTGCTTAAAAGGTAATACATTCTCAACTTCACACTCAGTATCACTACCACTATCAGAAGATGTATCAATCAAAATAGCATTGTTGGCTTTCATACGTTGGCGGCCCAGGCACTTATTTGAATAATGGCCGTAGCTGGAACAAAAGAAGCATTTAATTGCACGCCTGTATGCAGATCTCTTGTTTTGTTGCTTCTTAATGACATTCTCAAGATGTGCCGGATAGTTAGGCGATTTATCACACATAGAATAAGTATCATGCAAAAGTTGACAGTAGATACATTTCGACACTTTCTTATCTTTGGCATCTTGTTTGTCAATTCTATGAAATGGTTTTCTATTACCCTGATAGTTTTTAGGTTAATCCTTTACAAAAGAAACTCTTTCAGAATGATTTGAAGTCTTAAAAATATCTCTATTTGTGGAAAAATATGCAGAGCCTTTCTTTTCAAATTGTTCTATGGTCTCAATGTCTGACTGCTGCAGGAATTTGGCAAAAGGAGATGGTATAGTGGATATGACTTTATCCATGGCTATTAAATTTTTAAGTCTGTCAAAGTCTTTTCCTATGTTAGCTGCATTAAGCCACCTAATTAGTACACTTTGGACATTTGAGACGTAATCAATGAAAGTCTCACTAGGTTTTGGTTTTAAATTTGAGAACTGAACCTGATACCCTGGGGCATCAAGTAAAAAGTGTTGCATTATCCTATCATGGATGTACTGATAGTTAGATCTAAGATCAGTTGGTATTGATTCTATCACCTTAAGTGGCTCACCACTCAGGTTTTTCATATAAATCATAGCCCACATCTCTATTGGAACTTGGTGGTATTTAAACTGATACTCGACATTTTCTGTCCAGGCTGATATGGAATCTTCTTTACAATATGGTTTGATAATATTTTTGTATTTATTGAACTTATTTTCTTCTTGTTGACTTTTTAGTTTAGTAACAGAGATCTCTACGTGTGAGTCTACATCCATACCTTTCATCTTTAACTGTGTCTCTGATTCTATTTGTATTTGTTTTTCCTTAACGCTTGCCATTTCATCTATCTCTTTTTGCTTTAGTTCTAATTCCGTTTGTTTAATTTCCTTATCTTGTTCTAACTGTTTTAGCTTAATCTACTTATCATGTTCTAGCTGTTTTTGTTTTGTTATCTCAGCTAGTTGTGCCATCTCTTTTTGATGCTGTCTTTCTTGTTCTCTTTCTCGTGCGCGTTCATCTCTCTCAGCATCTTTTGCTTCCTTAAATTTTTGATCAGCTTATTGCTCCAACTCTTTTCCTGTGTATTGTAACTCTTTACCTGCTTTTATGAAATCAGCTAATGTTGCCATGTTGTTAGCTAATTAGTTACTGGTGACAGGCACTGAACTCTTTTAATCACTTATTTATATTCGATCTGTCTTATTTATCTTCGATATGTTATGTTTCTTAATCTCTGAGCACTACAAATAGTACTCTTAGTTTATAACCTGCAAAATTTTATCCTGAAAAAAAGAGCACAAAAATATGCTAATGCATAACAAGCTGAAAAACGAGATGCCTTATTAATCACATTGCATGCCAAATATGTGAGTATACTCATCTTAATGTTCCCGAAAATAGGCACAATCGTTTGGCAACTCAGGTCCCCTCGTTTGGCATTACAGCATACACACGAGTTACTTTTCTATTCGGCTGTTGTTCACCCTGGTTCACAAGAGCAGCAACAATTAACAAAATGCAAAAGACATAACACTTTCGACAAATTGGTACAATCACAATGACATGCCCCCAGACAAAAAGAATGTGTTTAATTAAATTTAATTTAATATTAAATGTCAATGTCCTGTCTTCGTTCTAACGTCTTATGCCTTTCGTTCCTAATGTAGTTTAATCTATGGAAGTGTTGTGCAGACCAAGTCTAATTTGCATAGCCAAAATTAGTGCCATCGCGACGGTAAACAAATAGAAAAAAGTACGAAAAAAATTCAATAAATGCTTTGAAATAAATATAAATGTGATAATAATGTTTAAATAAATAAATATATTCAATTTCTAACTTAAATAAACAAATAATAGTTAATATAAAGCACAGATTCAGGCGGGCAGCAGCTTGGCGATTTGTAAACACTCAGATGCTGAATGCGAATGGCGTAGCACAACTGCTTGTCAATCGCACTACGTCAGAGGCGCAGCGCTATTTTTAGCTTGCAAAAATCGATAATGTCGCCGGCTTGTGTATCGCTCCGCCATGAATCATATTTGATAATTCTTCATAAACAAATAAGTAATTACATCAATAAATGAAAGAAAATCATAATATCAATACTTACAACTTTGAAGAACACATGATTTAAGTATATAATATTTCAATAAGCACAAATAAACATTATTTTGTCACGATAGGCACATCTTAGCTCGCAACTTGTTCTAGTCTGCACACGTCATCAGTCACTGACACAAATTAAACCTTGTAATTCACTATCAGTAACCTTAGTCTAGAGCCGTGGGTAAGTGTAATAGCTTGAACATTTGTCCAAGCCACACTTCTGACACCACATTAATCCTAGCCTGTCAACAACCGATGTGTCAGGCATC
Organism: Cepaea nemoralis; assembly: GCA_014155875.1. Taxonomy (NCBI): domain Eukaryota; kingdom Metazoa; phylum Mollusca; class Gastropoda; order Stylommatophora; family Helicidae; genus Cepaea; species Cepaea nemoralis. Next base: position 10,345 of record JACEFZ010015870.1, read on the forward strand.
ACAGGATTACTTCTCTCGCACCACACAAGAAACTTGCAAGTCGTGTGAGAGGAAATGGATGATACATTTTATTGCCGTTGGCTCTTTACATTTACAAAACAGTCGCTATCAAATCACACACAAAGCCACAGAATTGCCTATCACTTTTTTCCTAACCCTATTGCTAATCTCTATCTACTTGGCTACAGAAAAAACTCCTATCGATACTAAACGAAGTGCTCGCTAAGAAGTCAGTCCCCAGTCTGACTTTCCTCCTCCGCGTGGCTACACAGCACGCGGAAGGACCTTGTGCGTCCTTCGGCTTTTTGCGTGCTGTCACACTCAGCACGCGTATCGCAGCCGTCTCCTGTTGAGTGGCAATCCACTTCTCCGTGACTATCACGTAGGCGTGATTCTGCCGTGACCAGAGTACTAACATCTGGTCGATGCCTCCGTGTCTCATGAGAGAACTAGTTAATAGTCCCCCTTCCTATCACCTACCCTGCCCTTATATCGGGGCACTGTGTTACCTCTAATCTAATTGAGGTTGACCACTCTTCCCGGTGGTCTTCTATCTTGAGGCAGACCTCAGACCTCTGTACTCCAGTCTTTGACAGTTTAATTCTGCCGTAGAAACTGTGTAGACAGTTAATTTTATTCTCTTGTGGAAGTCTTCTAAAAGTGAATATATTTTGTGCATGTTCGATTAGTTTTATCGTAAATATGAAGACATGTGTTTATAATTATTCACTGAGCAGATTTTCTTGAACATCAGGATTGCTCAATCAATAGTAAACTGGACTCTGGAAACATTAAGCCAACAGGACGATGGATCAAACCCTGACTATGACTTTATATTTAAATAAGGAAAAGACAATGAAAATGCAGAATATACAAAGGCAATAATGAAAAATCTAAAATGCTGAATGTTGCGGGAGAAAATATATGGAGTACGTTAAGGAGAAATAAAAATACGAGCGAAATTTAGGGAGAAAGTTGGAGGTGAAAAAAAAAGCAAACAAAGTTATAAAAAGAAAATGAAGTCGATGCGCGGATTTCGGTGGGTGCGCGCAGGTGCGGATTTCGGTGGGTGCGCGCGCAGGTGCGGATTTCGGTGGGTGCGCGCGCAGGTGCGGATTTCGGTGGGTGCGCGCGCAGGTGCGGATTTCGGTGGGTGCGCGCGCAGGTGCGGATTTCGGTGGGTGCGCGCGCAGGTGCGGATTTCGGTTGGTGCGCGCGCAGGTGCGGATTTCGGTGGGTGCGCGCGCAGGTGCGGATTTCGGTGGGTGCGCGCGCAGGTGCCTTCATGTGGTAGGTGAGTTAATTGATAGGTGCATAATTTGGCAGAACTTTCCATGTCCGTTCTCAGGATCATACTTTGGACGGTGTGTGGGTAGGAGTGTGGGCACATATGCTTGATTTGGCATATGTGCATCTGAAGATGCATGCACGGATGCATAATTATACAGGAGCACACGCAAGTGCCTAATTTGGCTGGAGTGCACACAGGTGCTTAATTTGAATTTGGTAGGTGCATCATTTGATGGGTGGGTAATTTGGTAGTTATAATTGCAGTTGCGTAATTTTGCATAATTTGGTAGTGCAGGTGCATAATGTGGTTGGGTGTAACTTGATATGTTCTAGCGCAATTGCGTAATTTGTTTGGTGTGCACGTAGGTGCATAATTTGATAGGTGTACGCGCCGGTGCATATTATATTTGGTGTAAACACAGGTTCATAGTTTGGTAGGTGAACGCACTAGTGCGTAATTTGATAGGTGTGCATGCAGGTGCGTAATGTAGTAGGTCCGTACACAGATGCGTAATTTGGTAGATGCGGCTTTGCTATGTAAATTAATCCTGGTGTAATTTAAAAGGTGCCTTCATGTGGTAGGTGCGTTAATTGATAGGTGCAGAACTTGCCATGTCCGTTCTCAGGGATCATACTTTGGCCGGTGTGTGGGTAGGACTGTGGGCACATATGCTTGATTTGGCATATGTGCATCTGAAGATGCATGCACGGATGCATAATTATACAGGAGCACACGCAAGTGCCTAATTTGGCTGGAGTGCACACAGGTGCTTAATTTGAATTTGGTAGGCCCATCATTTGATGGGTGGGTAATTTGGTAGTTATAATTGCAGTTGCGTAATTTTGCAGGTGCATAATTAAGAAGGGGCATAATTTGGTAGTGCATGCGCAGGTGCATAATGTGGTTGGGTGTAACTTGGTATGTTCTAGCGCAATTGCGTAATTTGTTTGGTGTGCACGTAGGTGCATAATTTGATAGGTGTACACGCCGGTGCATATTATATTTGGTGTAAGCACAGGTTCATAGTTTGGTAGGTGAACGCGTAATTTGGTAGGTGTGCATGCAGGTGCGTAATTTAGTAGGTCCGTACACAGATGCGTAATTTGGTAGATGCGGCTTTGCTATGTAAATTAATCCTGGTTTAATTTAAAAGGTGCATTTAATCCTGAAAATGGTCCACGACTCACATTCATATGATGCCACAGAAAAGATGGTCCACGAAACACATTCGTATGTTGCCACAAGAAAAATGGTCCACGAACTCTATTAATTTGCTGACGAATGAAAGATGCTCCATGACTCACATATATGTCTGAAAATCTCACTGAATGCTTTTGGAATTCAACACGACACCTGGGAGACTGCAGCCAGAGACCGAAATTCGTGGCGTGTATCATTACGCAAGGGTGCAGTCACGTGTGAGGTAACCAGGACTGCAAGAGCTGTGAAGAAAAGGCAGGACAGAAAAACCGCTGAAGGAAATCCTCCTCCAGAAACGTCAAGCATTCCTTGTCCACTTTGTCAAAGAACATTTCGAGCCAAAATAGGCCTTATCAGCCATCTTAGAACTCACGGCTCCACACTTTCAACCCCACTGGATGAAATGAATGATCATCATCATTCTTGATGGACAAACAACACACATGTGTTGCTTTAATAAAGATAGTATATGAATCACATTCGTATGCTGCCACAGGCAAGATGGTCCACGACTCGCATTCATATGTTGCCACAGTAAAGATGCATGTTCTGAACAAATATTATCTTTAATTTATTTGCTGGTGCAATATCGGCAGGAAATTCTAAATAAATGTTTTCTATGTCCGTTATAGAACGTCGGTGTCAATCCCAACATTTATTGGCCGCTTGTAATTTTCTAAGCAATTTTACGTTCAGTGTTGTTTTTCCCCTCATTACTTTCTTATACAATACTTCGAAATCACCTACGGCTGAATTCGAACAGCATGTCGGGATTGTGCAATGCGTTCATAACCCCTAAGCCACAAGCACATTTTCAATATCTAATTATATCATTCTTAATATGGTATTGTAAGCAAGACCCTACCATCAGATATGAAGGGGAACTTGAGGAATTCAGAACTATTAAAATAGTTATCGGACAACAATTTATTTTAGTTACAACTTCAAGTTTTCAACATTTACCGCCAGGCGTTACTGAGGATTACTCAGACACCCGGCAAAGAACAAAGGGGTTACATGTTAGTTTAATAATAGTATAAAAATAAAATTGTTTAATTCTGTCGTAGAAACTTTGTAGACTGTTAATTTGATTCTCTTGTGGAAGTCTTCTAAAAGTGAATATATTTTGTGCAGGTTCGATTAGTTTTATCGTAAATATGAAGACATGTGTTTATAATTATTCACTGAGCAGATTTTCTTGAACATCAGGATTGCTCAATCAATAGTGAACTGGACTCTGGAAACATTAAGCCATGAAGGGGAACTTGAGGAATTCAGAACTATTAAAATAGTTATCGGACAACAATTTAGTTTAGTTACAACTTCAAGTTTTCAACATTTACCGCCAGGCGTTACTGAGGATTACTCAGACACCAGGCAAAGAACAAAGGGGTTACATGTTAGTTTAATAATAGTATAAAAATAAAATTGTTTAATTCTGTCGTAGAAACATTGTAGACTCTTAAATTGATTCTCTTGTGGAAGTCTTCTAAAAGTGAATATATTTGTGCAGGTTCGATTAGTTTTATCGTAAATATGAAGACATGTGTTTATAATTATTCACTGAGCAGATTTTCTTGAACATCAGGATTGCTCAATCAATAGTGAACTGGACTCTGGAAACATTAAGCCAACAGGACGATGGATCAAACCCTGACTATGACTTTATATTTAAAAAAGGAAAAGAAAATGAAAATGCAGAATATACAAAGGCAATAACGAAAAATCTAAAATGCTGAATGTTGCGGGAGAAAATATATGGAGTACGTTAAGGAGAAATAAAAATACGAGCGAAATTTAGGGAGAAATTTGGAGATGGAAAAAAAAGCAAAACAAGTTATATAAAGAAAATGAAGTCGATGCGCGGATTTCGGTGGGTGCGCGCGCAGGTGCGGATTTCGGTGGGTGCGCGCGCAGGTGCGGATTTCGGTGGGTGCGCGCGCAGGTGCGGATTTCGGTGGGTGCGCGCGCAGGTACGGATGTCGGTCGATGCGCTCGCCGGTGCGGATTTCGGTGATTAACTTGTTGTATGTTTGATGCATTTTTGTTGTTAATTAAAATGTGATCTATTTGATTATAGGTTCTCTTGTCACATGATTTCCAAGTTTGTTTATGTATATCCTTTCTTTGCAGTCTGGTACTGCTGACCTGCAGTCCTTTGGCTTCTGCTAGGTTGATGACTCTCCATCCATTGTCATTTGAAGTTGTATGTAGGCTTTCCATACCAGTAAATTTTTTATAAGTTTGCCCTCTACCTATTTTTGCATTGAAGTCTCCCAGCACAATCAGGATATCCTGTTTGGGTTTTTTTTCTACGACATCTTCCTGATCATTATAAAACTCTTCTTTAATATCATCAGTGGTGTCTCTTACTTAAATATATATATATTAGGGCAGAAAATCAATATTGTCTCTTATATATATATATATATATATATATAATATATATATATATATATATATAGAGAGAGAGAGAGAGAGAGAGAGAGAGAGAGAGAGAGAGAGAGAGAGAGAAAGAGAGAGAGAAAGAGAGAGAGAGATAGGGAGAGAGAGAGAGAGAGAGAGAGAGAGAGAGAGAGAGAGTTTAAGGGAGCAAAATGGCGTACGTTATGCTAGTGACCAAAGAAGACGATGATGATTTCGAAATTGATGACAGGCGAAGAAGATAGATGCTTACACCAAACTTGTACAGAATACTTTAAGTGGGCTTGTTGTATAGCTGTTGGCATGGTAACGTTAATAAGAACAGATACAATGTTAATTAGAGTTTGTTTTATGTTAGATTTATGTTTTATGTTAGATTTGTGTTTTATGTTAGATTTATGTTTTATGTTAGATTTGTGTTTTATGTAAGATTTATGTTTTATGTTAGATTTATGTTTTATGTTAGATTTATGTTTTATGTTAGATTTATGTTTTATGTTAGATTTATGTTTTATGTTAGATTTATGTTTTATGTTAGATTTATGTTTTATGTTAGATTTATGTTTTATGTTAGATTTATGTTTTATGTTAGATTTATGTTTTATGTTAGATTTATGTTTTGTGTTAGATTTATGTTTTATGTTAGATTTATGTTTTATGTTAGATTTATGTTTTATGTTAGATTTATGTTTTATGTTAGATTTATGTTTTATGTTAGATTTATGTTTTATGTTAGATTTATGTTTTATGTTAGATTTATGTTTTATGTTAGATTTATGTTTTATGTTAGATTTGTGTCATGAAGTTGTATACATGTTCTTATCCTTCCATCTTGTTCATCCATAAAGTTGCAGCAAATCGGTTTACAACAAATCGGTTTACAACAAATCGGTTTACAACAAATACGGTTTACAACAAATCGGTTTACAACAAATCGGTTTACAACAAATCGGTTTACAACAAATACGGTTTACAACAAATCGGTTTACAACAAATCGGTTTACAACAAATCGGTTTACAACAAATCGGTTTACAACAAATCGGTTTACAACAAATCGGTTTACAACAAATCGGTTTACAACAAATCGGTTTACAACAAATCGGTTGACAACAAATCGGTTGACAACAAGTCGGTTTACAACAAATCGGTTGACAACAAGTCGGTTTACAACAAGTCGGTTTACAACAAATCGGTTGACAACAAGTCGGTTTACAACAAATCGGTTTACAACAAATCGGTTGACAACAAAGCTGTGGCAATATTTGTGTCTTCCCGCCATCATATTCAACTGCAGCAGATACAAGTGTAGTGCAAGCTTCTAGTCTGCATTTATAAAAACGACTTAAGCATGCTTCAGAACTGTTGAATCTTGTTTGTTGTAACTTAAACTGATATATTCCTTGTAGAGAAGACACCTCAGCACTTAAACAGTTTAGCCATTTAAAGCATTTCCCCATTGTAAATTCAAATAATGAAGACACAATTTATTGCCTGACTCTTTTTAAAACTACCATAGTAACACAGACAGTGAAATATATCACAGTTTGTTTCAGCTTTGTATTTCAGCTATTTTGTTGCTTTAATATATGGTGATTTATTTCAATTGTTGTAGTAGATGCTATAGAGAAATATGTCAGGCACTAATTTGTACAATATAGCGCGCGCGTGTGTGTGTGTGTGTGTGTGTGTGTGTGTGTGTGTGTTCATTATTTAAGTTGTACAATTGTTGAAGACAATCTTAAAATGGGGTGTTATGCTAGCAGATTCACAAGTGAGGCTGGAATACTTTGATATCTCAAGTTGTGTGTGTGTGTGTGTGTGTGTGTGTGAGTGTGTGTGTGTGTGGGGCTGGAATACTTTGATATCTCAAGTTGTGTGTGTGTGGGTGTACGTGGGTCTGCCCGTCTCATACCATGGTAATATGCATTATTTATATTTACAAAATCCCCCGAGGTAGACCTAGGAAACGGCGGAGAGATAATATACATACAGACCTACAAGCACTTGGAATCAGCGACTGGCAAGAGTAGGTCAAACAGAGAGACGAATGGAGACGGCTTGTATCTGCAGCAAAGAACCTCAATAGCTCGGAATGCTGAAGAAGAAGAAGATTTGATAATGTTTATTTTTTTTTCTATGTGAATGTAACATTCACAATTGATGAATGAAAGATGTGTGATGGAAGGGCCGAATGTAAGACGGGTCTGCGTGACCAATTTGTTACCCCTTGAAAATAAAGATTGTTTCGTTCTCTCTCTCTCTCTCTCTCTCTCTCTCTCTCTCTCTCTCTCTCTCTCTCTCTCTCTCTCTCTCTCTCTCTCTGTCTCTCTCTCTCTCTCGCTCGCTCCCTCTCTCTCTCTCTGTCTGTGTGTGTGTGTCTCTCTCTCGCTCTCTCTCTCTCTCTCTCTCTCTCTCTCTCTCTGTCTGTCTCTCTCTCTCGCTCGCTCGCTCTGTCTGTCTGTCTGTCTGTCTGTCTGTCTGTCTGTCTGTCTGTCTCTCTCTCTCTCTCTCTCTCTCGCTCGCTCGCTCTCTCTCTCTGTCTATCTCTCTCTCTGTCTATCTCTCTCTGTCTCTGTCTCTGTCTGTCTGTCTCTCTCTCTCTCTCTCTCTCTCTCTCTCTCTCTCTCTCTCTCTCTCTCTCGTGCGCGAGCAAACACCTTACATACCTATTTGCAATTTATTGTGTAAATTGGGACGCTTGGTGCAATTATTAATGTATGATTCATTCAGTGATACTGTTAAACTTGTTTAAATATAATTAAGTCTCAATGAGAATACATGGTATATGAAATAATTTCTATTGAAAGTTTTTAGTGTGCATGAGAGCAAATGATCACTCCACCATCATCATTAACAAGTAATGCGTATATAATTACACCATGCCATGAATGTAATATTATCATGTGTATATTAATGCATGCCGGTCTCCCTGGTCTAGAGGTTACACGACGTTCTCTGCAATCTCGTATAATCTCGTAAGTAACGTGACGTTGCGCGAGAATCGGTAGCGGTTCTCTCGACGTCGGTAGCTTACGTGGTATTTGAGCCGGTCGTTCAGAAAGCAATGGCAAACTACTGAGCGTAATCTTGCCAGGAAATCAACAATTAACTGAAAGATGCTGATGTTTACAGAGATGTCTTGTACATTATATGCGGACCAAAGAAAACAAAATATTAATGTATAAGTTGTATTCTCAAATGTAAAAGCAACCATACACACACCCAACGCACCTTTTAAATACATAGTGTTTACAAAATAAATCTTCTAAACAAAAATGTATGGCCTCCTTTCTTGTGCAAAGATTGCGTGAGTACATGACCATGCCATAACTGCTATATTATCATAAGTGTATGAATGTGTTTATGTTTATTCGCACATGTGTCACTTAACTCTAACAAGCGGCAATACTCTGTGATACACACAAACAAAAGAAACACACATTACACCTTGTACGGAGGGGGCTTTCAATAAATACCTGAAAAGTGTGAAAGAAATTACATTGTCTTGTAACCTTTCAATATTGTTGTTAAGGACGTCAAGAGAGTTAAGCACATAACATCACGGTGCAGATGAACACGGTATCGTCATATGGACAGTTTAAATATGGCCGCCTAACGTTTGACATGCACCAAAGACGAGCAGCGTTCTGTTATCCGTTTTGTTATCAGTAAAGGGGTGAAACTAATACAAATGTATCGACGAATGAAGGTCCAGTCTGGCGACGCATGCCTGTCATTCCATCAAGTGTATGAGTGGAGTGGGAAGGTCCAGTATGGTGACGTATGCCTGTCATTCCAGCAAGTGTATGAGTGGAGTGGGAAAATCCAGTCTGGCGACGCATGCATGGCTGTCATTCCAGCAAGTGTATGAGTGGAGTGGGAAAATCCAGTCTGGCGACGCATGCATGGCTGTCATTCCATCAAGTGTATGAGTGGAGTGGGAAAATCCAGTCTGGCGACGCATGAATGTCATTCCAGCAAGTGTATGAGTGGAGTGGGAAGGTCCAGTATGGTGACGCATGCCTGTCATTCCAGCAAGTGTATGAGTGGAGTGGGAAGGTCCAGTATGGTGACGCATGCCTGTCATTCCAGCAAGTGTATGAGTGGAGTGGGAAGTGACAGACGGTTCACGACCGGGTCAGGCACACCGTGTAGCTGACCCCTGAGTCGTTACACACGCCACCAAGAGAATGTATTATTTTTTTTACAGGAATTTAAGCATTTTATCATGGCTGGACGCCTGGCATTGAACGCAGTGATTACGGCATTCAAAGATTATACATCTATTCTTTACCTATTCAAAATATATTCACACCTCACCCTCCCCCCCCCCCCCCCCTTTAATTTTTAAGTTGTCTATAGCGTCCTCAAGCCTCTACTGCTTTATTTTATTTATATGAGCAACAAAAAGTACATGTGTGTTTATTCATGAACTCATTAAATGCAACACAACGTAACATTTAAAACAAAAAGTGCATGTGTGTTTATTCATGAACTCCTTAAATGCAACACACCGTAACATTTAAAACAAAAAGTGCATGTGTGTTTATTCATGAACTCATTAAATGCAACACAACGTAACATTTAAAACAAAAAGTGCATGTGTGTTTATTCATGAACTCCTTCAATGCAACACACCGTAACATTTAAAACAAAAAGTGCATGTGTGTTTATTCATGAACTCATTAAATGCAACACAACGTAACATTTAAAACACAAAGTGCATGTGTGTTTATTCATGAACTCATTAAATGCAACACAACGTAACATTTAAAACAAAAAGTGCATGTGTGTTTATTCATGAACTCCTTCAATGCAACATAACGTAACATTTAAAACAAAAAGTGCATGTGTGTTTATTCATGAACTCCTTCAACGCAACACAACGTAACATTTAAAACAAAAAGTACATGTGTGTTTATTCATGAACTCCTTCAATGCAACATAACGCAACATTTAAAACAAAAAGTTCATGTGTGTTTATTCATGAACTCCTTCAATGCAACACAACGTAACATTTAAAACAAAAAGTGCATGTGTGTTTATTCATGAACTCCTTCAATGCAACACAACGTACCATTTAAAACAAAAAGTACATGTGTGTTTATTCATGAACTCCTTCAATGCAACACAACGTAACATTTAAAACAAAAAGTACATGTGTATTTATTCATGAACTCCTTCAATGCAACACAACGTAACATTTAAAACAAAAAGTACATGCATGTTTATTCATGAACTCCTTCAATGCAACACAACCTAACATTTAAAACAAAAAGTACATGTGTGTTTATTCATGAACTCCTTCAATGCAACACAACGTAACATTTAAAACAAAAAGTACATGTGTGTTTATTCATGAACTCCTTCAATGCAACACAACCTAACATTTAAAACAAAAAGTACATGTGTGTTTATTCATGAACTCCTTCAATGCAACACAACGTAACATTTAAAACAAAAAGTACATGTGTGTTTATTCATGAACTCTTTCAATGCAACACAACGTAACATTTAAAACAAAAAGTACATGTGTGTTTATTCATGAACTCCTTCAATGCAACACAACCTAACATTAAAAAAAAAAAACATTTAACAAATCCGTACCAGTATAACAATTTTATATTTTTAAAAAGTAACACAAAAGTAACAAAGAGTATCTGCAAATGACCCCAACACGCACATACTTTGTCACCATTACATAAATATTTTTACGTTTTAGTGTTTCATATTAAAATAATGTAACACATCTTGAGAGAATGAAGACAAATTATCTATCAGTTTATCTTTGCAATAAGGAAACTATGGTTATAGAACTAAAGAAAGATCAAGAATATGAACAGGAGTTTCTAACGAGGTACACATTCATCTGTGTGTTACCAAGGCCTATCATCATCATTAAAGTGCCTTGCCGGCAGGCATGGGCTATCATACCTTTCCACAAATTGCGATCTCCAACGGCATGGATCAATTCATGTGTTGACTCCCTTCCGTGCAATGACATAAGACTGTCAAGAGTCTACTCACGCTGTCGTCCTTTATCTCTCTTTCCGCAAATGTTTCCCGTTTGTCACAACATGTTCCAGTTTTTGTCTTCTCATAATTTGGCCAAAGCCATGATGACTGCTTCTTTCCTGATGTTTGTGATAAGTTGTCATTGTGACTCAGTGCCAGGGTGTTTCTGGCTTGTATGAATAAACTGGAAGCTTATGACAACACTGAAGAAGCAATACGAATATTCTGCGTCCTAAATATTATATACTTTTATTGGCGAACAGCATCACAGCGTAAGTTCTCACATACCGCCGGCCTCCGACAGTTATCGCGTTCTACATGCAACCAACTTACGCACTGTTCCTTTAACATTTCTTATCAACCATTTATTGTCAAGGATGTGCAATGTTTCTACTTAGTCGTCTCTAGGACTACAACAGTTCCTACTTATTCTACTTACGCCGTCATCATGCTACAATAAGCCTCTCGCCAAGGGAACGCCTTGCCCATCTTCTGGCCATTGTTGTTACCGTTGTTCGGACTGTGTGACGACTGACTTATGGCTGACATCGTGGCTGATCTGCTCAGTACCATGTATAGACCAATCAACACTCGTGGCTGATGTGTTCAGTATCATGTATAGACCAATCATCACTCGTGGCTGATGTGTTCAGTATCATGTATAGACCAATCAGCACTCGTGGCTGATGTGTTCAGTACCATGTATAGACCAACCAGCACTCGTGGCTGATGTGTTCAGTATCATGTATAGACCAATCATCACTCGTGGCTGATGTGTTCAGTATCATGTATAGACCAATCAGCACTCGTGGCTGATGTGTTCAGTATCATGTATAGACCAATCATCACTCGTGGCTGATGTGTTCAGTATCATGTATAGACCAATCAGCACTCGTGGCTGATGTGTTCAGTATCATGTATAGACCAATCAGCACTCGTGGCTGATGTGTTCAGTATCATGTATAGACCAATCAGCACTCGTGGCTGATGTGTTCAGTATCATGTATAGACCAATCAGCACTCGTGGCTGATGTGTTCATTATCATACATAGACCAATCAGCACTCGTGGCTGATGTGTTCATTATCATGTATAGACCAATCAGCACTCGTAGCTGATGTGTTCAGTATCATGTATAGACCAATCGGCACTCGTGGCTGATGTGTTCAGTACCATGTATAGACCAATCGGCACTCGTGGCTGATGTGTTCAGTACCATGTATAGA
>JACEFZ010015870.1:27500-40897 GCA_014155875.1 Cepaea nemoralis
TTAATTAACCACAGCGAATTATATTTTAAAAGAATAGCAACTTTAAAGAAACTTCAAAGATTTTGTAAATATGGTGGCTGTGTTTTTGATCCATGAGATTTTTCTAACTCATTCGTCTACTTCACTTAAATATATCATTCTGTGTCTATTTGTTTAGTGCCACATATGACACAAGTAGAATGTTTAAAATTTATTTCCGGCCTGTTTTACAGGCCACATATAATGTTTAAGAAATTAGTTACATATTTTCTACAGAACGTCGCAGCCAACCTCAGTATTTTTGGGCTGTTTGTCATATAGATTTATTTGGTTGTTTTGGGATTTTGATTTTGAAGACTGGGGACATCCCCCTACTGGCAACGCTGATCGTGTTCGGGTACGAACCTTCAACCTTGTCCACGTCAGGTTGGCAGCACTAAACTCGATTGTCCCTCACATTTGAGCTCGTCAGTAATGCATATCCCTGATTGGACCCGGGAACGAACTCCGGATCCTTGGCGTGCAACCACGCAACTCACACTAGACGCGACCAAATTATCATACTTGAATATCACAACGTCACCCATTGTAGACCTGCTGTAGGCTTGTTGTTTGTCATATCCTGGCAAGTTTATGTTCAGAGTTTACCCTTATCTTTGCAAGACTTCATGACACAACACATTTTAATAGCAGTAAAAGACGACATTGGCTGTCTTAGGACAGACTAGACCGATGGGTACAGTCATGAGTCACAGGTGACACCACAACCGTCATTCATATACTGAAATCAACATCATAACTAAATCAAATAAATTTAAAATTAGGTACGAACGAACTAACGAACGAAAGAAAGAACTTTATTTTCAAAGGGTAACAAATTTGGCACGCAGGCCCGCCTTACTATCGGCCCTTCCAATCAGTCATCTTTCGTTCATCAATAGTGCATGATACATTCACGTAGAAAAAAAACCAACATTGTCAAATGAATGCTCTAAACATAAACAATGCATATTACCATTGTTATGAGACAGGCAGACAAACGTGCACGCGCACATTAATAAAAACACACATACCTGCATACATACTTACATTATTTGCACAAACTTGCAGTTTTGCACTCACTCTATAACATACAAATACACACTCCCTCGCACTTACATATTCTCAATCACAATTACAAACTCAATGACAAATGTTTATTTATGCACCCACAGATATATACACACATACACACACACATCTCCCCCACACATCCCTATACGCACCCACCCACACACATCCCTCCCCACACACCCACCCATCCTCACATACCCAACCCACCCTCCAACGCCCACACACCCCCATCCACCCACAAATCCTCCACCCGCACACACACCCTCATTAACCGACACATCCCTCACCAACCCACCCATCCCCCACCCACCCACACATCCCACATAGACACACATCCCCAACACACACCTCCCCACCCACACAAACATCCCCACCCATACACACATCTCCCACCCACATACCCATCCCCAAACCCACACACATTCACCTACCCACACATCCCCCACGCATACATCAACATACACATCCCCCACCCAACCAGCCACACCAAAACATCCCCCAACATCCCAGTCAAACACATATCCCCAACCCACACATCCTCCACACGCTACAAATACCCCCACTCACCACACATTCGACAACCAACCAAACGTCCCCTACCCACACACACACATCCCTCACACACACATCCATCCTGCACCCAAACACACATCCCAAATTCACACACATCCCCACCCACCCACACATCCCCACGCACACACACATCCCCACACAAACCCCTCACACATCCTCCCACACATACATCCCCCACCCACACACACCTCCCCACACACACATCCCCCATCTACAAACATATTCTCCAACCACACACATCCCAGCTAACACACCCATCCTCTATCCCATATACACACCCCCACACACCCTACAAACACCTGCACACACTTACCCATCCACACATCCCTCTACCCACCAACACTCACACACCTCATCCATCTACTCAAACACATTCCCCACCCACAGACAATCCCCCACCCACCCACCCAAATATCCCCCAGCCACATATTCCTCTCCCACCCACACATTCCCCACTCACCAACACATCTCCCCAACCACTCTTACACATCACTCACCCACTCACACACATCTCCCACCACCCACACATCCCCACACATACACACATCCCCCACTCACACATCCCCCACCCATAAACACACCCCCACCCATACACACATCCCCCACCCACGCACCCATCCCTCAACCCCCACACACATCATGGAATGTACATGGAATGTTAGAACGTTAAATGAGCTTTGAAAGTTGTACATTGTTATAAGCGAAACGGAAAGCATGAAATTGAATATCCTAGCCATAAGTGGGATGAGATGGTAGGAATCGGGCAAAATTATAATCGTCAAACACACAATAATTTATTCTAGAGGGGATACACACGAAAAAGGATTAAGACTAATATTTGATAAATAAACAGCCATGTCACTTAGTGATCACTGGTGTATTTCAGATAGAGTTATTATGGTTAAATTGAAAGGCACCAACTAGATATAAATATTGTACAAGTATACGCCCCAACAACAAGCAGACGTGATGAAAAAATACAGCATTTTTACGATGAAGCAGAAATGGCGATGTTTCGAATTAAATCACAAGATATAAATACAATACCAGGTGATATGAATGCAACAGTAGGAAAAGAAAAAAAAATGAGGATATAGTGTTGAATTATGGTTTCGTACACACACACACACACACACAAATGAAAGAGGAGAGCAACTAATAGAATGGGCAAATATCAATGATATGATAATTGGAAACACCTGGTTTAATATACACATGATAATATTACATTCATGGCATGGTGTAATTACCTGCGCATCACTTGTTAATGATGATAGTGGAGTGATCATGTACTCTCATGCACACTAAAAACTTTCAATATAAATTCTTTCATACTCCAAGTATTCTCATTCACACCTAGGTTTATTTAAACAAGTTTAACAGTATCACTGAATGAATCATACATTAATCATTGCACCAAGCGTCCCAATTTACAAAATGCATTGCAAATAGGTATGTATGGTGTTTGCTCGCGCACGCGATATATATATGTATAGAGAGAGAGAGAGAGAGAGAGAGAGAGAGAGAGAGAGAGAGAGAGAGAGAGAGAGAGAGAGAGAGAGAGAGAATGAATGAATGAATGAAAGAACGAACGAACGAACGAACAAACATTATTTTCAAGGGATAACAAATTGGTCACGCAGACCCGTCTTACATTCGGCCCTTTTATCACACATCTTTCATTCATTAATTGTGCATGTTGCATTTACGTAGGTAAAAAAAAACATTGTCAAATGGATGTTGTAAATATAAATAATGCATATTACTATGGTATGAGACGGGCAGACACACGTACACCCGCACATTCATAAACACACACAAACTCGTACATACCTGAATACATACTTACATCAGTTGCCAACCTCTTATATTTATGCAGACACTCAATAACATACAAATACACACTCCCGTCGCATACACAGCATGAATCATACAGCAACACAAACATACACACATACATAAACGAACATACACACGCATACACACACACTTACACACACGCACATGCACACACACATCGCACATATACACTCACATAAACTCACATACACACCCATATAAACACATGTATACATAAACACACATACACATACACAAACATACACATATACAAACATACACACTTACACGTACATATACACACATACACACAAACATACACACATACGTACATACATACACATACACAGTGACTTTCGTGACTTCCGGTCACGAACATGGAGGACAGGCAGTGAAACGGTTAAGGCCTCTGGAGTGTTTATGCTCGTGGCTACCGTTTGCATTCCCATTTTCCTCATGTTGGACTGGTAGTGTATCGTTCCGTCGCCCTGCTACTGAGTTGAGAGCGTGGCGCGACGCTGTGAGCTGTGCATTTCTTGTGAAATGCTTTTAAATCTGCCCGAGGTTGTGGAGCGTGAACTGCGTGTTCAGACCAATGGCGGCTGGCTATGTCCCAGCATTGACTGGATTTTGTGCCTTATGCAGAAATGTGTGGCTGCTGGTCTTCTGGTGACTGGAGCTTCCTTTGACGAAGAACTGTGTTTTCGTGGAGGACTGTTGTTTTGGCATTCTGGATACGGCATTATGTACAGTGAAATGTTTTTTTTAACATCTGTCCAAGGTGTTGTGGCGTGAACTGCATGCTCTAAAAATGGCGTAGCTGGCTAGAAAACATCTAGAAACGGAACAACAACATCTAGAAATATCTGCATGTATGGCGGCGGGTTGTGTCGCAGAAGTGACCGGTTTTTTACCTTATGCAGAAATGTGTGGCTGCTGATCTTCTAGTGACTGCCGTTTCCATCGATGATGAACTGTATTTTCTTGGAGGACTTTTGTGGTGGCATTCTGGTGACGGAATTATGTACAGTGAAATGTTTTTTACATCTGTTCGAGATTGATTTGTTGCATGAACTGCATTTCGGAGAAAAAATGGCGTGGCTGGCTAGAAAACATCTAGAAATGGAACAACAACATCTAGAAATATCGAGACTTTGTAGGCGAACATCTGGTTGGGAAAGTGTCTGCCACTTCCATCAAGCATGAACTGTATGTTTCGTAGAGGACTATTGTGGTGACATTGTGTCGGCGGCATTATGCACAGTGTGCCTGAGCGGGCTGTTGTTTGTCGAGACTCCTTTTCCACTTTTTACATGGGACAGTGAGGAAAATTGAATGTGATATTCCCTGGCACAGGAACGGAGTATAATGGGGACGACCCATTGCTGTGATGTTGGGACCGCGACTAACTAATTAACTAACTAATTAACTAACTAACTAACTAACTAACTAACTAACTAACTAACTAACTAACTAACTAACTAACTAACTGACTAACTAACTAACTAACTAACCAACCAACCAATCAACCAACCAACCAACCAACCAACCAGCTAAATAACTAACTAACTAACTAACTAACTAACTAACTAACTAACTAAATAACTAACTAACAAACTATACACATACACGCTTATGCACACACATACACATTTATACACAAATACATACACACATGCAAACACATACACGCACGTACATATACATACACGCGTACACACATACACCCATAAAAACACACACAATAGCTACAATACACATACACACCAATCCACCCACACACTCACACATCTAGACGCATACACGCTGCCTCACATAATCACTAACCTAATCTGAACAAACTCCCACACTTTACACACATACACTGACGATAATCGTGAGCATTCTCACAAATAACACACAAACACACACTCCCTCGCACAACACACAAACACACACTCCCTCGCAGACAATGCATGCATGGACACACACATAGAGAGAGAGAGAGAGAGAGAGAGAGAGAGAGAGAGAGAGAGAGAGAGAGAGAGAGAGAGAGAGAGAGAGAGAGAGAGAGAGAGAGAGAGAGAGAGAGAGAGCCAATGCAAAGACTGAAGTTAGCTGCATTGGATAGTAACTTCATCACAGGCACAATTGATTTATTTGGTGTGGGCGAGGTTTGAGGGTGGTTGGACGAACTTTTGTCTTGGTCATGATCATAATATCCACTCCTCGGCTGACAAAAGACACTGATCTACGAGATACAGCCTCCCTTTGTGCTGGGTAGCTCGATAAACCTTTGTCCTTGACTGTGGTAATATTTCCCGATCCCCGGTGACAAAGAAGGAAAATGTGCTGATTCATTCTCCCCCATGATGGGTTTTGTAAATATATAAATAAAGGATCTACAAGCCTAAATATCACTCTTAAAAGAATAAATACTGGTTCTTGACGATCATAATAATACATTTTTGTATTGGAAAGAAAAAAAAATCAATCCAAAAATAAAAATGTTTTGCATATCCTTTACAGGACATCGCTGTCAACATCAGCATCTTTCAGCTGTATGTTGATTTCTTGGCAAGATTACGCTCAGTAGTTTGCCATTGCTTTCTGAGCGGCCGGCTCAGTTACCCTCAAGTCACCAGCGGGGGTCGAACCGCTCTCAGCTCTCGCCCTGCTACGAGACTGCGTGATAAACGGGATTACGGAGAAAGTGTTGTAACCCCTCGGCCAGAGAGACCGGCAATCCAAAAATAGTAAAGCATAAATGATGGCAATAATACTTGCTTGCTTGCTTGTGTTCGCTGGCTGTGAACTCCAGCGTGAAGTCCTGTATGTCGGATGAAGACATCCTGTTGTCCAACATCAGTGTGATGTCATACCGGACCTGAGGTTTGCGTGAGTATCCGTTGTCCCACGTCTGGCTTATTGGTGTGCAGACTGGTGGTTCCTCGCCGTGGAGGCAGATACTCTCCGACTTCGGAAGAATCAGCGATCCTACTACGTCAGCCAGGACTCCGAAGGGACTTGTTGCCCAGGACGCACGGCTAGGACGTGTCAGTAGGTCTTGACCAGTATAGAACCTGGCCCTGGTGCCTTGGAAACACTTCTACGTCCCGGCAATAATACTAAGAATGATTGATTGAGGACAGTGGTACACATTAGGAATATAGAACTATCTGTGAAAATATATGTTTGAACATGTATAGTATGAAATGTGATTGTGAACTTGATGGGAGTGGCGATTTGCTCATTATGTGAAATTTTGTGTTTAAAAATATGTGTTGAAATGTGTGTGCGTGTGTGTGTGTGTGTGTGCGTGCGCGTGCGTGCGCGCGTGTGTGTGTGTGTGTGTGTGTGTGTTGAGTTTTTCGTAAGAAGTATTTGGCCTGTTCCGGCTCCGAGGGGAAGGAGTTACTGACGTAGTTCGTAACACCACCTACCCACGTTCGAAACACGGCTGCGGGCGATTTGGCAGCAGCCCGCCTTGCGTTGGGATTTTACAAATTGGCTGGGTGCTGGTCGCTCAGAAATCAATGGCAAGCTACTGAACGTAAACTTCTCAATATATCATTGACTGCGACGTCATGTAAAGTATATATAACTAACTTTATTCTTTGATTTGACCTGTAAAACAGGCCGGACAAAAATTGTGTTTTTTATACAACCTAGATTCAACTACCGTGGAAAGGATAACACGTTAAATGTTATATGTTATGTTTTATCGAGAAGAAATGTTTAAAAAAATGGGTTAGAACATTTCCACTCAAATAAAATAAAGCTATTATTTTTATGAATTTTCCATGATGTCTTAAAGCTGTTTACCGTTTTATTTAGAAACCATAAAGATGTAGATAACTACATTAAAAAGTTTATAAAAGATTAAGATGAATACTACAATTATTTAAATTTCTAATCACAGTCATGCTACTGTAAGTTATGTCCCTTGAAATAACTTATGTCCATTGGCAATAGTGTAATTACATGTCTTTCTTTTTAATGTAGTTGTATTACGTACAAAACTGTGTTTTTACAAGATGCGTTGCGTGGTTTATTTTACATTTACAAAATACAATAAGATCCCCAGACTTCAAATGCGGCAAGATTCTCTAATTGTTTGTGTACTGACTGCATACTTATTTATTACATTACATACACTACTTTTTCGCTGACATTAATGCGGTTTATATTCAAAAGTTGCATATCAATATGAGTTGTAGGTATCATTTTCAAACATTAAGATTATATTGTCAGAACATACAAACAACCGTTTCCAGTAATATTATGTGAGTTATTCTCTTGGAACAATAGTACTATTCATCTGATTAGATTGTTCCCCTTTAGTTGACAACATTTTCGTCCTCTCAAATCCATACACACAAATATTTCGTTAGAATGCCCCACTATACGCAAGAAAGCGTATATTTGTCAGTTGCAAGTACGCTTTCGACACGGAAGCCGAGCTAGCGTGGAGGCTAGATGCTCGCCTAGTCGGCTCTGTGGTCAAGGAGTTCGGATCTGCAACGGGCAGAATTTCACTATAGGATCTGGCCTCCCTGGGCGTACTTGGCTGATGAATGCTAATCGTCGCAACGTCCCTTTGTTTTCCGTCATTGTGTTCTGTAAAACTGCACTACTTCGTGTTATGGTATATTGTTTACATTTCTACAGCTTAACCGCAGACAAGCTTGGAAACATCTAATGGCTGTAGAAATAAGATTTCTGAGGAACATTCAAAGAATGCCATGGGTGGAGAGAAAAACGAATTAACAACTGAAAAAAACAAAAAAACTTTAAATGAATAGAAAAGTTAAACGAAAACAGTCAGTTGTTTTCTGGGCAAAATCGGGCAAATCTTGAGCTACAGCCTACGATGGGTGACGTTGTAATATTATATTATGATAATTTGGCCGATTCACACGCTAGTGATCCGGGGTTTGTTTCCGGGTCCGGTCAAGGATATGCACTACTGACGAGCTCAAACGAGAGCGAAACTCGAGTCTAGTGCTTCCACATTGACGTGGATAGGCCTTAGGTTCATACCGGAATGCGATCAGCGTTGACAGTAGTGGGTTGTGCTCAATATTTAAAAATCTCAAATCCCGAAACAACAAATAAATCAATTATTCTGCGCCGTAGAACAGGGCACAACAGTTTACGCAACCACATGCATACAAAATTCAAGATTGGTGACTCAGTCATGTGCACATGTGGTTTGGCGCCGCAGACAGCAGAGCACATAATCCAAGACTGCCCAAACTGCAACATACCCAGGCATACCTTCTGGCCTAGAGAGACAACAGTGGAAGATAAACTCTATGGATCGCTGAGTGAACTAAAAAATACTGTTAGATTCATACAGGAGACAACATTGCAGTTATAGATGTATTTCAAGCGAACGAATGAAGAAGAAGGAGACTTTTCAAATTAAAGATAATAACACAATCGAAGTAATGACAACACAAATTGAGATATCAAAGTATTCCAGCCCCGCTTGTGAATCTGCTAGCATAACACCCCATTTTAAGATTGTCTTCAACAATTGTAAAACGTAAATAATGAACACACACACACACACACTCACACACTCACACACACACACACACATACACACACAGAGACAGACACACACACACACACACACACACACAATATTGTACAAATTAGTGCCTGGCATATTTCTCTATAGCATCTACTACAACAATTGAAATAAACTGTCAACTGTCATTTACTGCCAACATAGTACCTTGCGGTGTATGGCAGAGGGGTCTTTGAGCCTGAGGAATAAAGGCCGCCTGGCTAGTGCAGTCGCCGCGAACTTTGCAGGTTAGGATTTTCTTTTTGCCCCCGACAGAAAAATATCCGACACCTTACCGAGGGATCGAACCCGGGCCTCCCGAATGGGAGTCCGGCGTTCTAGCCTCTCGGCCAGCGGCTCCTCACAATTGAAATAAATCACCATATATTGAAGCAACAAAATAGCTGAAATGCAAAGCTGAAACAAACTGTGATATATTTCACTGTCTGTGTTACTATGGTAGTTTTAAAAAGAGTCAGGCAATAGATTGTGCCTTCATTTTTTAAATTTAAAATGGAAAATGTTTTACATGGCTAAACTGTTTAAGTGCTCAGGTGTCTTCTCTACAAGTAATATATCAGTTTAAGTTACAACAAACAAGATTCAACAGTTCTGAAGCATGCTTATGTTGTTTTTATAAATACAGACTAAAAGCTTGCACTACTCTTGTATCTGCTGCAGTTGAATATGATGGCGGGAAGGCACAAATATTGCCACAGCTTTGTTGTAAACCGATTTGTTGTAAACCGATTTGTTGTAAACCGATTTGTTGTCAACCGATTTGTTGTCAACCGATTTGTTGTAAACCGATTTGTTGTAAACCGATTTGTTGTAAACCGATTTGTTGTAAACCGATTTGTTGTAAACCGATTTGTTGTAAACCGATTTGTTGTAAACCGATTTGTTGTAAACCGATTTGTTGTAAACCGATTTGTTGTCAACCGATTTGTTGTAAACCGATTTGTTGTAAACCGATTTGTTGTAAACCGATTTGCTGCAACTTTATGGATGAACAAGATGGAAGTATAAGAACATGTATAAAACTTCATGGCACAAATCTAACATAAAACATAAATCTAACATAAAACATAAATCTAACATAAAACATAAATCTAACATAAAACATAAATCTAACATAAAACATAAATCTAACATAAAACATAAATCTAACATAAAACATAAATATAACATAAAACATAAATCTAACATAAAACATAAATCTAACATAAAACATAAATCTAACATAAAACATAAATCTAACATAAAACAAACTCTAATCAGCATTGTATCTGTTCTTATTAACGTTACCATGCCAACAGCTATACAACAAGCCCACTTAAAGTATTCTGTACAAGTTTGGTGTAAGCATCTATCCTCTTCGCCTGTCATCTCGTCTTGCCCCGTCATTTCTAGCTCCCCTCACAAATGCCCAAACCAGCACTGATTTTCTGTCCCAAAATCTCTGTACCATTCAATGCAGTCATTGCATTCTGTGCGTCTTTGAATGTTTAATATTCCATCCAGTGCATATCCCTTGAGAAAGCCAGTTCGCCTGTCAAGATTTGCACGTCAATTCTTGATTTAACCAAACTCAGCAAATTTGTCATGTATGTCATCCTCTTGAGACTCTTCATGGACACCAGTTACAAACAAATCCAACCTTCAATAGATCTCTGTGGGCCTGGACCTTCAGATTCATTAACATCTATTTCCATGCCCTCGAACTGACCAACACTACTTCGAGTTGGACCCTCTACGCCAAAACCTTTGCCTTTTCTTTGAGTTTCTGGAGACCCTGGTATCCCTCTTCATCAATTTCGAAATCATCATCGTCTTCTTTGGTCACAAGCATAACCTCCGCCATTTTGCTCTCTTATCCTAGACATTATATATACATATCTCATCGCATCTCATCATGTTCCTCTTGTACCTTGCGGTGTCGAGGTGAAGTATAAACATCGTGAGGGTGCCCGAATATGTGCTTCATATATCGATATTCCCATGGATTCTGCTATTCCCTCCGTCCAACGTTTACGTGGTCGCCTCTTCCTCTGTTTCCATCTGGTCTGTACATCATTGCTTGTTGTGGTATGCTGTTGACTGGTAACCTACTTGCATGGCCAAGCCATTTGACATGCTACTTTCTAATAAAACCTTTTTTTTTTTTTTTTAAGCATATCCTTTACAGGACTTAGCTGTCAACAGCAGCATCTTTCAGCTGTATGTTGATCTCTTGTCAAGATTACGCTCAGTAGTTTGCCATTGCTTTCTGAGCGGCCGGCTCAGTATCCCGAAAGTCACGAGCGGGGGTCGAACGCTACGAGACTCTGCGTGATAAACGGGATTACAGAGAGAAAGTGTTGTAACCCCACAGCCAGAGAGACCGGCTAATAAAACCTAGTGCTGCTTTAACCCCAACTTTATGTATGATTTCTTCATTTCTGATCTTATCTCTTCTTGATACGTTGAGTATTCTTCTCAGGAATCTCATTTCTGTTGTTGTGATTATTCTTTACTCTTTTTCTGTCATTGTTCAGGTTTGGCATTGGTAGCACAGAGTTGGTAGGAGTATTGTGTTGTAAAGTGCTTTCTTAGTAGTTATTGATACCTGTTTGTTCTTTAGTATTGGTGTCATTTGTCCAATGAGTTGGTTTGCCTTATTGCACTTATTTTCGATCTCGTCTTCTGATATGCCATTTGATGATATTATACTTCCTAGGTACTTGAAACTCTTTACTTGTTTCAAGGGATGTTCGTTTAGGTGAATTGTTGTTGTTTGTTCTTCTTTAGTTATAGTCATTACCTCTGTTTTGCTTGTGCTAATTTTCATGTTATGTTCCCTACACATTTCGTTTAGACTATTCATGTGGTCTTGTAATTCAGCTTCTGATTTTGCTATTAGTGCTTGGTCGTCCGCAAACAGGAGTTCCCTAATGGTTAGATTTGCAAATGCTTCTTCTTCTGTGTTCTCGTCATGCGGTATTCTTGCTGTCTCTGCTTGACTGGTTTCTTTACATATGTTGTCTATATATGTTATGAACAAGAGAGGGGACAGGACACAACCTTGTCGTACTCCAGATCTTATGGTGAAGGGTTCTGAGTGTCCTCCAGTTGCTCTCACTATGCATTCACTGTTGTTGTATAAACTTCTACATAGGTTTGTTAGATGTGTACTCACTCCATATTGTTTAAGGATTTCCCACAGCTTGTTTCTATCTACTCTATCGAATGCCTTTTCTTGGTAGACAAAGGCTAATTAGAGTGTTTCATTGAATTCGATTGATTTTTCTATAAGTTGTCTAAGAGCAAAAATGGCATTTGTGCATCCTTTGTTTTTCCTTAGTCCAAGTTGCTGTTTCGCTTAGCTGGGGTTCTAAAGTAGTTCGGAATCTGTTTTCAAGAATTTTGCTAAATATTTTCCCAGTATGACTCAACAGTGAAATGCCTCTGTATTGTGTGCAGTCTCTTTTGCTGCCTTTGTTTTTCCAAATTGTGATAATTATGGCGTTTCCCCAGTCTCGTGGTGTCTGTTGTTCTACCCAAACATGGTTGAATAGTCTATGTAGCCAAGCTGTTCCTACTTCTCTTGCTGCTTTAATTAGTTCATTTGGTCTTTCATCCTGTCCCAGTGATTTGTTCAATGGGGCTAATATGATGGTTTCTATAATTTCTTCTTTTAGTATGTCTGGTTCTAGTTCTTCGGTGACATCTGTGTAGATCTTTTGAATTCCTGTGACATCTGATGGGATGTTGAGAAGTTGTTCGAAATACTGCTTCCATCTTATTAGGATTTGTTTTTGTTCAATTATTGGTTCTCCATATTCGCTGTTAATTATTTCGGTTGGGTCAAATAGGTTCTCCTCTGGTTCGCATTACACTTATCTCTTTGTAGAAGTTTCTAGTTGCCTCCTTGTAGTTTTTAATTAGGGCTTCTCCATACTCTTCCCAGTCTTTTTGTTTTTCCCTCTTTACTATTCTACTCACATGTCTTCTTGCTATTCTATATTCTATGTAATCACATTCCTGTTTGCTCTTCAACCACTTTTTATATTTTTTCTTGTTGTCTTTTACCGTTTTCTTTACTTTTGCGTTCCACCAACTTGTTATTTTCTTTATACGTGTTTTGCGTTTTTTCGTGGTTGCAGATGTTATTTTTGCAGTATTCAAAATGCTTGATTTGAATATATCCCATTCTTCTTCCATTGTGTTTCTTTCTATAGGTAATTTTACAAAGAGTTCAGTTAGTTCTTTCTCATAATTTTCCTTTACTGCATCGTCGTTAAGGATTTTTAAGTTTACTGATTGGCATTGAATGTATCTTCTTGCTCTTTGTTTT